>BRDA01010203.1:37110-47453 GCA_036984385.1 Crenuchus spilurus
ATCTTTTATAGCTTCAGAATATTAAACACTGTACTTCTACATTTTACGCTTTCTGCCGTTTTCACATTTTTGCTTCAGTGCATCCGTTTCTCAGCTAATGCAATCACAGCAATAGCATTTAGCAGCATATGTGAATATGTTCTGTTGTATGCGGGTGTGTGCTCGAGAGTATGTCTTACCAGTTCCTCTGGGTACATGCTGCTTCTGCAGTGCTGTTCAGTGCAGTATTTCCGATACAGAGAAAAAGAGCCTCCACTGACTCTGCTCAAATACTGAACACACAGCTATCTCTCTCTCTCACACACACACATTCTGCATGACACTTGCTCATTACCCCTCCCCTTCAGCTGTCACATCATCTAATATTCTCACTCAAAACTACACAAACATGCACACTGCTCCCCTGAGGAAATCTTTGCATAACAGTAGGCATTATTCTGCTATTCCCAAAACACTCTCACTCTCTCTCTCTCTCACTCTCACTCTCATATCGTTCTCTCTCTCTCTCTCTCTCGTTCTCTCTCTCATATCGTTCTCTCTCTCATCTTTCTCTCAATCTCTCTCTCTCTCATATCGTTCTCTCTCTCTCATCTTTCTCTCTCTCTCTCTCTCTCTCATCTTTCTCTCATATCATTCTCTCTCTCTCTCTCTCTCTCTCTCTCTCACAGAGAGTAAGGGAGAGAAGAGGGTTGGCACAGATGGAGAAGTCTTGCAAGGGGAGAGTGGAACTTAATTTTATGTTAATTTATGGCGACTTGTTTACCTAATTATATTATTAATATTATCTGCCATGAACATTTTTGTTGCCACAGTTTTGGGGAGATGAGAAAAAGAATGCAGAACAGAGAAAATGAACAAAGACAAAAAACAGAAGCAGAAAGGTAGGAAGAAAGAGAAAGAGTAGAGGAGGGGAAGAAAGCAGGAAATGAGTGAAAGGCGGCGGGAGTTAGGGAGGAATGTAGTTCACACACTAACTGCTCTTTTGTGACTAACCTTTGTTCTACTGCACACACACACCTTGTTAGAGAACATTATGAATGTTGTGGAGGGGTAAGAAATCACTCAAGCATTAGTAATAACATTACAAATAAATACAATTTCACCAAAATGAACTTGAATTACTAAATGATTAACCATCATCTGTCCTCTCCTGCATTTTCTTCCTACCACATACAAGTGGCCTGCATTTCTGTTCATGTGAATATGTTACATGAGTAGAACATAAACTCATTTGGTAACCACAAAGTTAAAGATAAACCATTTCTACATTTTAAGACATATTTGTGTGTTAAGTTAATTTTAGAAGATTTATTTTTAAAAGTTTTTTTTGGAAGTTTGAGTACCACAAGAGATCTGAACTCTCAAATTATTGTTCATTTTTCACAAAATTCAAACCTTGTCCCAACAATGAGGAGTCATGGGCTCCTCTAAACATTTGCCCAGTGCTGTGAAAAAATAAATAACTGATGCACCCAAAACAAGAAAAAGCTTTAAGAAAAAGAAAAAAAAATCATATGGCTGAAAAAAGTAAACAGATTTTTTACTCTTAAAAATGACTTGATTTTCAACTTAGTTGTACAATTTATAGCATAACAGCAATGCTTGATACATTTATGAGAAAATGTTTGTGAAATTTGTTTAATTCCTAAAATGTGATTAATCTATAGTCCTATTTAAGTTGTACTAGTCCAGCCTTGAAGGGTAGAGTAATAAGATTACAAATTCAAATAATCTGCAATGTGTTTGGTTTTAACAAGAAGAATTACAGTGTGATTGTTCTTCTACCTTAAGTTTTGCCATCAAGTGTCTGAACTATCCGTGGCAATTTGACAAAAATATACATGTTTAATTTAGTCTAAAACCTTATATAATGACAAAATGCCTTCATATAAGGGAAGGAGAGGACAGAGGAAAGAAAGAAAAAAAGATGAGACTCCAAAACATATTAAGTCGGAATCAACAAATGGTCTGATGTCAGTACATTATCAGCAGCACCACCAATATATTACAAACTGCAGGTCTGAAATGGTACAGACACTTTTATCAGAACGTATCTAATGGTGCCAAACTTCTCAAGACTTCTAAATGGTACATTGTAAATGGTACCTTTGTAGTGCTTAAAACCTCAAGTTGAAAAGGTCACAGGTTTCACATGTGAACAAGGCAGAATTACACACGTTATAACAGTGACCATTTTATACCATTTCAGACCTGAGTAGCAACTTAATGCGGTGGCACAGCAGAGCACGGGATGGCACAGTCTGGCGTAAGGTCAAGCACATTTACTGACCAATATTGAATGAGTTCACTCATCACAACTTATTACTAAGTACATAGTTCCCTCTCACTATCACATCTAATTATTCAACATACAAGTATTAAGAACATTTTTACAGTAATTATACAAATTCATAGACTCAATCATTAATTATTTGATATACAACAATATGCCACATTTTTAACCAGTTAACTATAACTACCTGTAGTTATTTGATTAGTCTTTGACCACATATGCATCACCATACATCAATATGCACCATCTTTAACTAGTTATACTGTACATCCTATACACAATGTTATACAATCCTTTCCTAGTTACACGTCCCTATTAACCATTATATACACTCTGTAACCAGTTATACATCTCTATATACAATTAAATTCAATCCTTAAGCAGTCATTCACCCCTAAATGCCATTATATACAATGTTAAACATCCCTATATACCATCACATAATTCTTAACCAGTTATACATTATTATACACAAACTTTAATCAGATAGACATTATATACCATTATATACAATGTCATATATCCCTATATACAATTATACAGAATTCCTAACTAGCTATACATCATTATACACAGTTGTATACAGCCCATAACCAATTATAACTAGTTACTACAACATTAACCAGTCATACATCCCTAAATACTATAATACATACACACCATTACATTCAATTATTAGCCAGTTACACATCACTGTTCATCATTATATTCTATCTCTGGCCAGCAAACTATTTAGTCAGACAGCTGTTTGTTGTGAAAGTCACACAGGTATGATTTCAAGCATTTTGAAGCACTTTATCCAAAATTCCAGCACTTTCCAGACCTGAAAAACACCTTTAAAATTCAAGTACTTTTAAGAATTGAAATGTAAGAGTCTCACATGCACATGTAGTTTGGAAGGTCAGTAGCCTATAGGTTGACTGCATAGAAACATTAGTAGGCTGTACAATATTGTTTTGAAGATGATCGTGTGATATTTTATGTAAATAATATAATCTAATATCATATTAAAACAGTATTTCTTTAGATTCTGTTTTATTATTTATTATTTTTTATACATTATTTGTTATTTATAAAGCACATTTTCTTGTTTAAAAACATTTTTAAAAATACAGTGTGTTTTTTTAGGGGCTGGAATAGATTAATAGCATTTCAATTAATTTTAATGGGGAAATTTTATTTGATATATCAGCACATGGAGTTACAAGCTCCATTACAGAATAAAATAAACTCGTAAGTCAGGGTCCCAAAAATCCTTTTGTTGCCATTTCTGTAACTTATAATAATATGTGAAATACCATTGAAACTGATGAAAATCTCATATAATTGCAACCCTATACTGTACTAAAGGCACCCTGGTCAGAGTACCAGAAGGAGAAAACTGTAGCATGCAGAGGAAGCTCAGACAGATAAAGAGAGAACATCGAAACTTCATTCAGATGGAGCCCAAAGCCACAAGCCACACAACGAAGAGGAACATACCAATCATGACACCACAAAGAAACCCTCAAAATCACTGTTTCTCAACCCTGATCCTGAACAAATATATAATCCTAAATTTCAGTTTTAAATGCAAAACAAGAAAATATAATTAAAATTATTTAAATAAAAAACCTACACAACAAAATTATTATTCATTATTATTAATTCATTAATATTTTGATTACAAAAGCATTTACAAAGTCACATTCGAGGTTAACAGTTTTCTTGTGCCACCGATTGAAAATTTTGAAATGTAAGAATTACAATCTTTTCTTTCAGTGAAGTCTCATGTTTCTGCATGGACAAAGGCTGAACACTTAATGAATGAAAGAGATAGAAAGATATAAAAACAGAAAAGAACTAGAAAGTTACACCCCGTCTCAAATGGTCTACAAAGACCCCTCCTTCAATATTCCACCTGTGTATGTGAATTGTCCTGAACAGAATTTTTTTTTTTTTTTTTTTTTTTTTTTTTTTACAGTTGAGCATATCCACAGTACTGAGAATGAATTCTTATGGTTTCCATGTAACTTATGCAATATTATAAATTCTATTTAGTGGATATAATTGATGGTATAAATTGCATTAAATTAACACATTTTATCATCATCTGTCATGTTAGAAGGTTTATTTTCTAAATCACTGTATATATTTGTTGTTGAACTGGGTCACTTTTTAGATTGCGTAAGTTATGGTTTCCATTTAACAGGCACATGTCAAATATTGTAGGTTGGACCAAAAGTAGACTTGTGTCATACAGAGGTTTGTGCCATAATGATAAAACTAATGTTTAAATAAACCAGCAAGTTTATGCACAATGGAAACCACTTGATTCTTTACCAATTTAAAAAAAAAAAAGAAAAACAAAAGTTAAATAATAAGATCTGATTTTGGAGTTTCTAATTTAACTTATTTGGACATGTTCGCACATTTTTTAACAAGCTTAATTTTGAAATTCCATGTCCCAGAACTGTTTCCCAGTAATGTGGATGTTCTCAGCTACTAAGTATTAAAATTAAATTTGCAAATTTTGAATCATACTCATCAATATTGTGATATTAATTACTGCAATAAACACAACATAAGAACAGCAGTGATGGAGACTGCACAACAATTTGGTGGGAAAATAGCCTTACAAATGAATACAAATTTTAAAAAGATATGCTCTCAAGCAGGTTGTAGTCAGCTCTGGGGTCCTTAGTACTTGGTGTGTAGCTGTAGCTGGTAGCCAGATGCTCCACTACTTGAGTTTATAGGCTATGGAGGCTATAGTTCAGAATGTGTGAAGAGGTTAGTGTTTGTTATTTGTACCTTTAAAGGCACAGTATGTAGTTTCCAGCGACATCTAGTGGTTTAGTTTCCATATTGCAACCAACTGAAGACTCTTTCCACAGCCCCTCCCTTCCAAACATGAAGGAGTCTCTACGGTGGCCGTAAGGTGTCATAAATCTTTGATACTCCTGAACGCGATGTCTAATAGCAGCTTTAGAGCTAGTGATATGTCAAGTGGTAAGATTAACTTTAATTAGAAATGTATGAAATGTAATATGTAAGATGATCAGAGCTACAATGCAGATGAAACATTTTCTGCACTTCAGTAGTGCTATTGTAAACGTTAGCTGTTTTCTGTACAAAGTAATAAAGTAAACGCATCAAACTGCTTCACTGTAGACAGATAATGCAGGCAGGATACACATTTTTCTCTAGTCAAGGTAAGCTTGCCATGCTCTGAAGAAGCACTTCAGCCAATAAGAGTTCACACGAGCTCATATTAGCTAAGCTCGTGAACTAGCGCGCAGCTACGAATCTCCCGTTCCACCTTAAAAGCTGCAGTAGTGTTCAGCTCCGATGTGCTACAATGTCCTGCAGCACCATTTAAGGTGGAATGGGGGAAAAACACTGTGCACACGAATATGAAGCTAAGTTTCATCATTTTTTCTTTTCTTTGACGATTGAAGTTGTGTTTTCTCTTCTTGACGAGCATAAGAATGTTCCGCCATCTTAACAAATAAACCAAAAAATCTTTATTCTTGCTTCTCCTCCGTGTATTTCTTCTTACTGAGGTATGTTTATTTCTTCTTCTTCTCCTGTTTTATGTCAGCCAACAGTAAAACAAAGCTACAGCACCATCGAATTTGAGTGGCCAATTCGTCATTACAACACAAACGGTTTTTGCTAGCCTCGTTTGTCCTTTTCAAACTACTGTAGAAACATGGCGATGCAACATGGCGGCCTCAGTCGGTGTTCGACCCGCGACTAATGTAGATATAAACAGCTTATTCTAAGGTAAAATAATCAAACAACTTCTTAGTTAATAATGATTAGATGTGTTTTTAATCATTTTTATTAGTGATTATCTTAAATTCTGCTAAAAGATAACCTAAAATATTACATACTGTGCCTTTAATTACTCCAAATTAAATTACACAGCAATATATGACGCTTGTTTGTTTAGATACACGAGTGTACACTAAGACGTTTAAGTTAATTTGTGAGATATATCTGTGCTAAGTGTATTTTATTTATTGCTTCAGAACAACAAGCATGTGTAACCTAGTGCCCTCCATGCTTGTCTAGTTAAAAGAAAGGGCTTTAAATTGACCGCCCTGCCGCCCTGTTTCTCTGTGGAATATTAATATTAATTTATTTTTGTAGATTTAAATGGAATATAAATAAAACATTAATAAAGTATGATAAGGAAATATTCAAGCAAACAGGCATTTTCTTATAGCTTTACAATGTAAAGCAATTGACAAACAACAAGTGTCACTTTTAGCATGAAATTTACTTTTTTTTGGCTATTGCTTAAAGGAGAGAATTTCTGTATGAATACACAAAAATTAAAAGTCTACAATCATTACATGGTAGTTTAATCATAAACACATTTCAGTTTTTACTAATAATATACAACTGTGTCATTGAATATCACACTTTATGTCCATATTGTGCATCCCCAATTTAAAATGACATTTTAATAGAAGCTCTTCACTTAAGATTAGGCTACTTTTAAAAGCCATCATACTCAAACACTAATACTGAACAGGTAGACAGTTAACATCACATTACACACTGTGTGTTATTATAGGTTAAATTTGTTAAGAACTGGATCAGATTTTTCTTTCCTGCTTTTTGGTGCATCTGACCCAGTATTTTCAGCTGATACTGGCCAAATACCAATATATATCAATACTGATATTACATCTGTGTTTCTAATGGCAATGTAGTGTCCTCTAAAAGTTATAACTGCCTCTCCAATTTCAGTGTTTGAGACAGAAGTCAATCCATAAAGTATCTACATAATTGAAATGTTTCTGAAAGTAATTTATTGTGAAATGGTGCTCTGCAGAGAACTCATCAGCTGTGATTCTTTATGATAATGCTGACAAATCAGGGGCCAAAACATGTACAAATTTAGACATTTTTCCTGTCAATGAAAATGATCAATTCATAAAAAATAAACAAAATGCAAAGTTACCATGAAAAAAGCTATCACAAAGCTATTATTATTATTATTATTATTATTATTATACATACATATTATTATTATTATTATTATTATTATTATTATTATTATTATTATTCATAACCGTAATCAAAATTTTATAAAGTTCCCTAGGCAATAAATGCTTAGGACATCTGGTAATTATAATTCTGACTCCATTTTAGTTTGCCTAGAACAAAGCATTCCATGACTTTGTTTACATTTCAACTATGTAATTATGCTGAATTTTTTAAAAAGGGATGAAAATGCTCTTTAACATTTAGGACCACTTACAGTAAAGTTGGAGATAAGCTATCAACTGAGAAAATGCCGCAGGTTGTGTTAATAAGAATGTTCCTACCTGTAGCTGCTCTGTAGAACTGCTGCTGAGCTCGTCCCCGGATTCCGAGTCATTCCGATTTTTCTCTGGAGTTTCTCTTAAAGATTCTCCAGAAGCAGAACTTCTGTCCCGGCACCTTTTCTCCCTCTCTTCATCTACTACTCTCTCCCCTTCTCTTCTCTTTTCCTTTTCTCCAGCCATCACTCTCTCTCCTCCTTTCCGCTTGTCTTTTTCTCCATCTACTGCTCTCTCTCCATCTCTCCTTTTTTCCTTTTCTCCAACCGTCACTCTCTCTCCTTCTTTCCGCTTTTCTTTTTCTCCATCTGATCTCCTCTCTCCCTCTCTCTTCTTCTCCTTTTCTCCATCACCTGCTTGATCTTCTCTCCTCCTCTCTCTCTCACCATCCCTCACTCTTTCTTCTGTTCTATCTCGCCTTCCTTCTTTCCTCCTATCCTTTTCTCCCTCCCCCAGTTTCTCTCCTTCTCCCTCGCTCTCTCCATCCAAATCCAGTGGTGCTCTCAAGCCCAGCGGAGGGGACTCAGCCCGGGTTCGAGGCAGAGACCCGTACTTTAAGTTTGGGGGTGTCGGCTGATTTGTGCGGAGGGGGCTTTTTGGACTGCTCTTGTCCTCTTTGGGTGGCTGCAACGCCACCTGCTGTCCAGGAGAGGGTGAAAGGACAGGAGTTTGCTTGTTCAAGCTCTCATCACATGGTTTGAGCTCCAGAGCAGATGGGCGGGTCTTTACAGATCCTCCTCTTGTCCCCACCCCTCCACCAGGATGAAGCAGAGGTTTGGGGGGTGGCATAAGCGCCCGTCGTACTTCACGAACATACTGGGCAGGCACGTAGAAAGGCTTGCTGCCCTCCTCTTTGCGTACCTGCCACCAGTCTTCATTGGTCTTTTTCACCAGCAGGAAACACTCCCCCTGCTTGATAGTGATCATACGGTCCTTGGACTTGTACTCATAGTCATACTCCACCTCAATGTATGGCTGACCCGGGGCGACGGCCAAGTCGCAGCGGTCTGCCATCACTGCCTCAGAAATCAGATGTCAAAAGGTTGGGGTCAGCAAGAGCACAATCGGGAGGAGCTGAGAAGCTTAAGAACCAAAACGGATCAATACAGACTCACCTACAAAGGAAAAAAAGAGCAATCACATTCATATTTCAGAGTATAAACAAATCAACACTGTCAAGACAAAGTCGAAACTTGTTATACAAATAAATACAACAGTTAATTTTGCTTAAATCACCAGATTACGATTAGGGCTTTCACTAACAGGAAAGTTTAAATGTCAATTTTCAAATAAATAAAAATCTGCTCCTCACATTTTGTTAATTGCATGCAACTATTAAAGTAAACACCTAAAGTGGTCAAAATAGCTGATGCACTATACTCCAAACTGACTGCAGACACAACTACAGCTCAAGCAAACAAACATTGCTCACTGCTGCCCTCTAAAGGTGTCGACACTAACAACTAGAATGTTTGCAGTTTTCATAAGACTGAAATAATTATGATCAGAAGATTTTAATATTGTGACAGTGCTAAATACCTCAAATTATCTTCTTAAATGATCTTGTTATAAATAATGACAATGATCAACAATGCAAAATGTTAGGTTTATATTAAATCTTGAGATATAAAAATAGTGGTGTCTATTTAAACAGTTGGAATACTTCAGTCTCTTCTTTTCTCACATGATGGACATTTATTGTCTTACAGTTGACAATATGCCACTTCACAACATGCATCAGAGGGACAGGATTATTATCCTTCTTATGTCAACTGGATGACCAGGATAATGCAGAATGTTACATGCACATCCTGCTCCTCTTCTGATGTTGCATTTCCTCATCTCATGTTGCAAGATACACATCAGTTATCCATTTCAGCTCGACAACATGTAGATGGTCTATTTCACAATTCCAAATTAATCCATTACAATTTCAGAGATTACACTGCTTTAATGATCCCTAAACATTACATATCTCTGGTAAAGTGAATGAATTGATACAATGGCATTTTCTGATAAGGGGAATTCTATTGGTTCTTGAAAAAAATCTACATAATTCAATCTATTACAACATTATTTCAAGAAGGACGTACCGATTTGGGATCAACGTTTACAAGATTAAATATATAATGGTTGAAAACAGCCACTAAAAACATTGCTACTCCAAACATCTTCCTCTTATTTGATGGGATATAAAACTTTTTTATAGACAATTTGATTATTAAGATGTAAACAAAGTCACTCACAGTTAGGGCTGCCACGATTAGTCGACTAGTCACGATTATGTCGACTATTAAAATAGTCGACAACTAATTTAATAGTCGATGCGTCGTTGTTGTTTTTTTTCTTTCGTTTTCTCTCCAAACTGCTGCGTTTTTCTCACCTTTTACTGCTGTGTCTTCCTTTCTGTCCTTGACGCATATGCGCAGTAGTGATAACCGGGGTAGCCCGTGGATGACGTCACAGGACGTTATATACAGACAGGCTCAAAAGAGTACCTGCGATGGAGCTCAAAAGAGTGGGCCAAGATCATTTTAAGAAAATGAAAGAGAAACGTGTGCAGTGTAATATCTGCAAGGCAAAACATGCCTTCCACGGCAGCACAACTGCGATGCACGAGCACCTGAAAAGGAAGCTGTTGTGCCTGATTGTGACAATGATAAAGAGGGACCGTTATCTCGGTAAGCTAAATTGCTAGTTAGCTGCTAAACAGAGTGTAAACAGAGAGTTAA
>BRDA01010203.1:54160-70828 GCA_036984385.1 Crenuchus spilurus
ATCGACTACATAGTCTCGACCCCTAGGACGTGAAAGGAGGTTCATACAACTAACGAATCACTTGTAATGTCTCTGACTCTAGGAGGGTGAAGACTAGCACAGGCCTCCTCTGATGCGTGTGAAGTCAGGCTCCGCCTCTTTTCTAACTGCTGCTGATACATCATCACTGAGCAATCAACATACTTGGAGGAAAGTGCAGGATCCCCAGCTCTGATACATCAGCTAAGAGACACCTGAGCCAGCAGACAGTACTTAGTAGTAGTGCTGGGGAGAGAGTGTACCATCTACCCACCCAGAGCAGCATGACTCGTACTGAAACGTATGGTCCTCTGGTCATAGCACCTTGGGGGGTACATTCTTAAAAAGAGTTCATAGAACATTAAGAAAACTGGACATTTTGGGAATTTTCAAAATTCTGAAATTGACATTCCCATAACCAAAAGTGAACATTCATGGAACACTGTTAGTCTAAATTGGTTAGTTCTGATGAATTTAAGCTTTGAAGTAACACATTTAATGACCAAACAGAAACCATTCTGTTTGACTTTTGGAAAAGCTTGTATGACAGCCATTTAAACCTCAGCTCAAAAAACCTTAGCTCAAAACTTTGTCAGTCAGTTCTTATTGTACTTTTTACATGTATCAGAGAACATAACAGAGCAAGAAAGGCAGACTTAATGAAGCTAAGTACAGTTCAAGCTATGAGGGCACTAAACATAGACTGTATAATAACACTGATACTCTTATAGTACATAACGTCTGTGGTACTAAAGCAGAAAGTCTGTTCCTTCCCATCCCATTTCCTTATAGACTATAATATTTGTCCAAAGTTTAACATGGCTAAAGGTAAATGAATGAATGAATGTCAGGAGGAATTTGATAATAAACTTCCTGAAAATGCAGTAAAGACTTAAGTTCATGTAGTTCCAGTTCATTCTTACTGGCCTTCATAAGGCTTCAAATAAACATTTACAGCATTAATTTGAAGTGGCTTGTTTGACTGAAATGACTTCATTTAAACTTTGCTTGAATGTATGATTCCTATATTAATCATATTATGATTGGCTCCACACACACACACACACACACACACACACACACACACACACACACAGAAAGCTGTGCATGTTTCCTCGGGTAAAGAAGTTCAGTCTGAGTGTAAATTAGGAATGTAAGGTAACAAATTGATGCAGTGATTGACAGTCATAAAGATCAGATAAATTATTTCATGAAACAGTCTCGTCCAAACGTTTTGCACACTTCCTGTTAATTTTTTGAATTTATCATATTTGAAAAATCACATAAGTACAGCATATGTGCTCTGTGCAAATCTTAAGCACATTTTGTGATTATGCAGTTAAACTTGTGTCAAATTAACATTTTGTCAAAGTGTAATAACAAAAAAAGAAATTAAGGGCCCAATGTGGCACATTGGACTATCATACTGCTATCAGATGGCACTCTCTCCCCAGCAAACTAAGCAGTGTTGGCTGACTCAGGTGACTGTCAGGTGATCTATCAGAACTGGAGACCTGCGCTTTCCTCTGAGCATGTTGGCTATCCGGTGGTGATGTATCAGCAGCAGTTGGGAAAGAGGCGGAGCTTGATTTCACATGCATGGGAGGAGGCCTGTTGTAGTCTGTACCCTCTTAGACATTACAAGTGATTGGGAGAATCAACGAATGGGTGGGTCGATTGGCTACCAAATCACACTGGGGAGAAAATCGGGTTAAAAAAAAAAAAAAAAAAAACATTTGGTGAGGTTGCCTTGGTTAAAACATGCAACAATGAAACTGTAATGCACAATGAATACAATAGATGTAAACCAATATGCTGCCTTAGGACATAGATATGAAAACAAAACCTGTGTAGCACAGCTGAACAGGGGTGTAGCACCAAATTCTTGGCACAAGCAGGAAATTCAGGAAATTTTAATATTTAAAGAAAAATAAAATTCCTCAAGGGTCCTCCTCCATTTGAGGGCCTGGTAACTCAACCCCACTTTTCACCCCAATGTCACACCCATGCAGTCAAATATGCATAAAAGTTTAAGGATGCAGACAGGAATATGAAAATAATTGTACTGTTAAAAAACATCAACTTGGAACATAAAAATAAATTAATTAAATTAGCAATGTACCAGTGTCCTATGGAGGTGTATTCATTTACTCCAAATTACATCCCCATATAGCAGCCATATGTTTCATAATTTCATATAAAACCATCAGTTTATAAAAGAAATTGTGACTTAATAGATTTTTTGAAGCTGTTGGATATATGTTGTTGCTAATGTGAGTGACACGATATTGACACGATATCTCAATAAGTTGCCCAGTGACTTTGGCCTGGTTTTCCCTGGCGGGGTCACATATGCATGGATTATTTGTCCCAGAATAATATCCTTCTTTTAAGCCGATACAAATTATATATAATTGTCATGTCATACGCCGTCATCGCTTCGCGATGATAGGCTGCACAGACGAGTCACTTCCCTCCAATGCCATCTGTCTCTGACATATAATTGTAATGGTTGTTTATGTGCCCACTAAGGTGAATGGCATGCACTTGAGTCTTCAAACAGAAGAAATATTTGCTAAGAAAATGCATGTTGTAAAATGTTGTTTAAAGTTTAATATTTTAACATAAAATCTCAGTATTTGGAGTCTGAATAATCTTTACTAAACCATGGAGACATGATTAATTATAATTTTTTGCTTACATTTTTAACAACGCAATTATTTTACCTCTTGGATGTACCTTTTTGTTCTCAAATTTTATTTACCCACAAAGATGTTTTTGAAGAAGCATATAAAAGAGATCACAAAGGTAAATTTGGTTTCTGACTGTCAGTCATTTTTGTTTACTATGGGTTTTGTTGTAATTGCAATAACTGACCAGCAGATGGCAACGTGGCTTTTAAAGACGCAATCATGCCACTATAACATTAAAACAAATGCAAATAGATATCCACTGCAGTGATCGCCATGTGAAAGGGTTAATAAAGTACTGGGGTGTGTTTTTGTGTTTTGGCATTGTTGTCCTATGTGTTCCTTGAGGCGGTGACGTCACCGCTTGTTTAATAACTGCCCCAGTGACGGGGCAGACCGAGCCGGCACCGCGGCTGCCATGTTGGGGGGGAAGTGACCGTCTTCGCCGGCCTGAGCGGCTCTCTGTGCGGACAGCTGGTCGAGGAGTCGGTGCTTGTGGCCGTATTCGGGTCGGGAGGATTTTTCTTGGGGCGGTAGGACACTGTCCGCTCGGTTCTTGCTGCTGTGTGTGTTTGTCGTTCCGTAATCGTGGAAGATGGCGGACCCGGCGGAGTGCACCATCAAAGTCATGTGCCGTTTTAGGCCACTGAACAATTCAGAGGTAGAAAGAGGAGACAAGTACATCCCCAAGTTTCAAGGGGAGGACACCGTGGTCATTGCGGTGAGTTTCTGTTCTGTTTATGGGAGTATTGGCGCTAGTTATCCGTCCACCACATCGAGCTAGTTATGCTAACGCTAACTTGTCGACTTCACAGCTTATTTCTCCATGAAAGTGGACAAGCACAGGCCCACAACTTCATTAATATATGTTAAACGTCTGCCACTAATTTGAAAGCTAACCGAATACGAAGCAGCGAACTAAAAGTCCCGTTTAGTTCATTTTTTATGTTGTCGTTAGCAACTGTCTAGCCTCGGCTGTGTCCTAAACGTAATCCCTGCTGCCTACTCGTGCTGCCTTCTGAGACCGGAAGTCGTCCAAAAAAGCCCGCATTTGAACACTTATTTACTGCATTTTGTCCTAACAGTAAGATGTCAGAATGTTGGCAGTGTATGGATACCTATTGACATCTCTATTTCAGTTCTGTCTGCTTAAAGGCAGCAAGGTGTTGAGGCATCCACCTTCAATATTGCGACACAGCCGTGGTTAGCATAGCTGTCTGTTCTTTCAGTGGCTGACAGTCACTGAAAACAAAACACAGTTTTTTATCAAGCAGAAATAACGTACACCTAAAGAGTTGGCTGTCTATCTGCAGTAACATTGAGATTCAGTGAACACACACACTAGCTTTACAGTAGCTAAGTAAACACAGCAGATTTTACTGGCAGTAGTTAGCCAGGCTCGGCCTCCTAAGCTCATCAGTCCAGTGAGGATTTCATCTGATTTCAACAGGCCTGTTGTTTTTTAAGGTGGAAGATTTACTCGTAACCAGTTACAGCAACTTTTATAATGCAGTATTGTTGGGCTTCTGATGGTAAAAATGTTAGAAAGTATGTAAAAAGTATAGATATGTGTGAAACTCCATTAAATCTTGCAGATGACCTTTTTGTCATAATGACACGAAATATATAGTACTTAGAAGTTACATTACTTTCAAGGTTTGTAAGTCTGAAGTGTACATATGACTTCATATGTAAACAAACCAAATGTGTTTAAATATGGGCTGCAAGAAAGATTTGATATCCCAGACAGGATCAGTGATTTTGGTTCTGAGAATAGCAAACAAGAATATTTTGCTTTCTACACCTTCATATGAGAATGATGACCAGCCTTTATTTGGAAAAAACTTGACCTGGATGTAATAGATGCCACATGACATGACAATCCCTGACACTTTTTTTGCTGCTCCCACCCAATGCCGTTGGGAGGCATTCAATATACGAGAAGTCCCTTCTCAATCTACGGTCATGTTGGCGGACATACCTCAAAGTTAGTGGTTTCTGATATACTACCACCACAAGGCTTAACCCGGTACCCTATTATCATGCCCTTTTGGACATCACTCGTGTCACATCCTTTGCCCATGATGATGGTTTTATACTCATTTTATATACATATACATGGTGTCTGTGATATCCCATGCAGACTTAATTCTGAACCAAGGTTGGTCATAGTATTCTAGGACTCTGTATATTGTGCACATATGCTGCTGTTTTTGTTGTCTTGGTTGGTCAAAGCTTCTGTGTGTCATCAGTTCTGTATAACCATCCAGAGACAGTCACATTTTCTGCAGACTTCCTATCCCATGACTGCTCTTAATGTGCAGTTATCAAGGAAGGTGACTGAAACCCCATTCAGCATGAACAGTGTCAGAAATAGAGTTGTGAAGTATACAACTACCTTCTTTCATGTTTGAGAGTTTAAAATGCAGTAGCTTGCATACATGTTACAAATCGTGCAAATGAATGTCACTTCTGCACTACTAAAGACGACAACCTTTCATGCACCACTTCTCCCATTTACATGCTCATCCGTATATATTAAATGGTTGTTAGTGGTATGGAAAGCTTTGCACAAAATCCAAAATAACCTCAGATCATTCACCTACAGCCATTCTGTATTTTCCACACAGTAGTGTAGAAGAGCATTACATCTCTGCACTGCTTAATTGTGATAATAGATTAAACTGACACTTGAATATTGAATGTGTTGCAAAATGCCTTTTCTGTATAAAATGCTACAGAATCTGTCAGGTAAATAATGTCCATAAAAACAAGCATTATTTCCTACTTGGAGTATGAAAGCTGAAACATTTTTCAAGTAAACTTTATTTAATCAACCCAGGCACACAAGAAATGTCATGGTTAAACACAAAACTGAATTTTACGTAGTGTATTTGCAAGGTTGTTGTTAAACAGGTGTTTAAGAATGGGTAGTGACACAGGTTAATATATTCAGTTCATATACTTTTACTACTTGGACTTTGGGCTCTTTCTTCAATTAATCAGTATGTCTTAAGGCACTTTTCAGTAACTGTTCTGACTCACAATTTGATAAGGCAGGAATCGATTTCCCAAAAATATCTGGATCAAAACGTCATGCCCCAGATGATCTTGTCAGTGTTAATATTTACAATAAATTGGCACCAAGCAAAGTTTTGACCAGGAAAACATATTTTTTTTCTTTATAGACACTCACCAAAATGTTATACAGTGTATTAGTTGTCCTGTTTTGAAATTGAGAGAGCTATCCAAATTAAAGCCCATTTTAAGTTCTGCATGGTAGTAAACAGATGCCACTATGTTGGCAGCTTTTTTTCATTACCATGATATTAATTCAAACAGGACTGCTAATTATAGAAGGTGATTAACTCAAAAATGATCTAAGAACTATGTAGAGTCATACTGGAGTAAAACTGTGATTCTTGTTGGTAATTACAGCACCTACTTAAGGTACCACCTAAAGTCAAAGCTAGCTGATACCGAGCTTAATCTGCCTACGAATGGTCTTGATTCTAGCAGTAAATAAGGTGTAATGATGTGTTTCCAAGGTTTCAGAAAGAAGAAACTGGAAAACCAACTTATGCATAACATAAGTGAAAACCCTGTTGACTGAGCGTGTGAATAAAGTCAGGCTTTTTATTGGTCATGGGTTTGTTTGTTCTTTTACACTGTCAGCTGAGAACTCCTCATAAATATCAGCAACCAATCAAGGCCTGCAGGCTGTTTTATATAACCAATCAGACTTGCCCAAAAGGCAGAACAGGAAAGTTCATGAGTAGAAAGTGCTGCCCATGAAAGTAAACCCTTGTCCTCAGTCAGCATAAATGGAGAAGAGAAAACAAACGCTTATGATTCCCTTCACAACTGAAGAGGGATCTAATGCAAAAATAGAAACCGTCTTTGTCCCTTAGGCCGTGGCCCATGATGTAGAAATTGCATGAGTTAAAACAATGTAGCACCTCCGTGTTTATTTCTTTTTAAAAAAGAAGTTATAGTAGTAAGAGCAGAAATGGTTACTGCTAACCCACAACTCGCAGTTGTGTTGTAGGTACCGTGTACCAAACACTATTTGTTAAAGCTTATGAGTGTAATTAACTTTCAGTACAGTGGCTGGAAAAAGATGGGCGTGTGTGCAGATTAAATATTAGTTTTTACATCCTTTTCTTTTCATGATCAGTATTACAACTCCGCTGTTTGTTCTTGTCTGGTGATCATGTGATTTAAGACGACATTTGGCCACCTTTTCAGCATCACTTTAGTACTGGGCTGAGTAATATTTGCTGTATATACATTATGGTTATAAAGAGTAACCACTGATGTATTACACAATGCATGTTTCATCATAACGTCATAGATTTAATAACTAAAGCTGTCCAAACAATTCAAATATTAAGCATTATATTGAGCTAATTGTATGATTTAATCACACTTTGCTTGACACTAAAATTTTCTGAATTATAAAACTCAGACTTACAAGTAGACAATACAATACAATGAAATGTCTTTAATGAATATTCAGCAATATATTATTTTCATCATGTCTTATTTTTGCCACAGTATTTACACACATTTAACAAAAGAAGAAACTGTTTTGTACAGAAAAGAAAATAAACTTGTCTAAAACTATGACTTTGAACAAGAAAACACATTAATATGAATAAAAGTCCAACATCAGAGCTGGTAAACATCCAGTTCAGAGCTGACTAGGCTAGCATCAAATGAAGTTTGGTCAAAAAACTGAAATGATGGCGTAAAAAAATGATTTTGTCATTTTGTGACATTTTGTGTTCAAGCATTATTAACATATTCAGCTGCTAGCTTTTGCTCTGAAGTGGTAATAAATAGGGCTGCAAATCTTTGGGAATCGAACAAATCAATCCAGAATCGATTCTTGGGGTCACGAATTGATTTTTTTCCGATTCTTTCAAATCCAAACGAAATACTTTACCGTTGCAATCTCTGCAAATTACATGAGTCATGTCAAGCCCTTTCTTATCCGGGCCGGATTGACAGTAAAATCCAAAGTGTTTCCAAATGGTTGCTTTCAAAGACTGCGGCTTGGCTTGCATGCCTGTACATAGCCCACGCTGCTTCCTTGTTTTGCCTAGCACTACGGTGGCTGAGAAGGCACATCCGCACCCGCAAAAAAAATAGATTTTTTGAAAACGAGAATCGATTCTGAATCGTTCAATGTAGGGGTGAAACGATTACTCAAGTAATTCGAGTTACTCCATTACAAAAAATGATCGAGTAATTTTCTGAGCCTCGAATAATCGTTTATTTAATTTTAAAACTCAGCGCACGATATTTCGCACAGACGACTTTTAATGTGGCACACCACGCTTACGTCACCCACGCACAGGAAGGAGGAGGCGCGGAGATTTTTAGATGAGAAGCGGGAATATGGAAGCGACGAGGGAAAAGAGCGACAACGTGCGAGAAGAAAACGAAAAAATAGGAAAATAACGCAGCGCGCTATCCAACACTGGCAGAACTGGCAAAGTCTCTGCTGTGTATTTCAGCTACATCCACGCCATCAGAGCGCCTGTTTTCAGCAGCAGGAAACATTGCATCAAAGCGCAGGGCAAGCCTCAGTTCTGAGCATGTTGACATGCTTACTTTCCTCCATTGCAAACATAAGCTCCTTTAAAGACTTGAGCAGCACTCAGACACATACACACTAGTATGTTGAAACACATTTAAAAACTTGTATTGATACTGTTTGTAAGAATAATGTTCAATATGTTGGCTTTGTAAAAAAGAAAATATTTCATTCAACATGTAGAAAACCTAGAAGTGGATGTTGTTATACCTCAGACTTGAAATTTTTGCTTTTTACCTTTAAAATCAATGTGATTTTATTTTATTTCTATGTTTATGCACTTTTTTAAAAAAAGCAAGAGTTTCACACAGACTTGAAATTCAAAGTTAAGTTGTATATATAAAAGGCAATGTTTACTCTATTGTGCCTTTATTTGTTTGTGAGATTTTATTTAATTTCTCTGTTTTTGCACTTAAAAAAGGCAAGAGTATTGTAACACAGATTTGAAATTCAAAGTAAAATATATAAAAAGGCAATGTTTACTGTATTGTTCCTTAATTTATGTTTGCTTTTTACCTTTAATGTGATTTCTAAAAATGTATTTCTCTTCTGTTTTTGAATTTTTGAAAAAAGCAAGAGTTTTAAACTTGAACCTGAAATGGAGGCTGTTATTGTATTTTAAGCAATAAAATGTTTAATTAAAAAGCTTTAAAGTTATTTTTGTGTATTTCTATTACTTTTAAAATAAGCTTAAGTAGTTATTGCAGAACTTGATTTCTTTCATTTATTTTTTCCGATAACTCGATTAATTGCAAGAATAATCGATTACTAAAATAATCTTTAGCTGCAGCCCTAGTTCAATGTGAGAAATGCGATTTGAGCTCGAAGCGATTTTTTTTTCCTGCACCCCTAGTAATAAACCTGTAGTGAGTCTCCCAGTCAATGGCCTCAAACTGACCATGTCTCAATGTTAATTTACACAGCATCAACAAGTAAACAAAATAAATGGATAAAAATGTACACATTTACATTCAGTGGTTTTAATGAAGTGTTTTTTTTTCTTTTAATAAATGTGCTCATCAGTTTTCAATGTGGGTTCTCTTTTAGAGTAAACCATACGTGTTTGATCGAGTGCTCCAGTCTAACACAACTCAAGAGCAAGTATATAACGCTTGTGCCCAGAAAATTGTCAAAGGTACGTACCAATGATCGTGGCCTATTAGGCTGTAATGGTTCACTCTAATCTTGTAAAACATGTAGAATCTAATGATTCAAAAATGTAAATATCATCTTTGTGTGTTCACAGATGTTTTGGATGGCTATAATGGAACCATTTTTGCCTATGGGCAAACCTCTTCAGGCAAAACACACACAATGGAGGTAAGGATATTAAATATTTCTATGCTGGGGAAAAGCTTAGAGCAGTCTCACACACCTGATTTTTACATCAGAATTTTCTTTTTCCAGGGTAATCTCCATGATACTGATTCAATGGGAATCATTCCCAGAATAGTGCAGGACATTTTTAACTACATTTACTCCATGGATGAAAACCTAGAGTTTCATATCAAAGTAAGTTCTCAGTTCTTTTTTTGCTCTCTTGTTTTTTTCTTTTTGTTTTTTTCTTTTTGTTTTTTTCTTTTTCTTTTTCTTTTTTTTTTTTCTTTTTCTTTTTTTTTTCTTTTTTTTTTCTTTTTCTTTTTTTTTTCTTTTTCTTTCTTTTTTTCTTTTTCTTTTTTTCTTTTTATTTCTTTTTTTTTTCTTTCTTTCTTTTTCTTTCTTTTTCTTTCTAGTTTACAAAGGAAGGCTTAACATACTTAACATTTAATGTGAAGAGATGTTAATTTTTGTAGCATTTCTATTGGCCCACTCATCATTTTTTTCCCTTGGCAGGTTTCATATTTTGAGATTTATTTGGATAAGATCCGGGACCTTTTGGATGGTGAGTGAGTCAGCCTATTTCTGTGCAGCTGGGGGTATTTCAGAAAGCAGGATTACTCGGTTTAACCAGCTATCTTAAGCGCAAATTCAAACCTGTTGAATGGGGAAAGAGCAGCAGGGTGCATCTATTGAACGATCCTCACCTTTGGCTTTAAGCTATCTGTCTAACTTAGAAATCCTGCTTTGTGTAACAGCCTTGTGGTCATCTGGTTTGTAATCTGGCCAGATATGAACTCCGAAAGTAATTAAGAGATGAAAGATGTTTTTTTATTTATTTATTTATTTAATTGAATTGACTTTTATTTTGTTTGATTTCCCCTCTCACCCATCTCAGTGTCGAAGACTAACCTATCTGTACATGAAGACAAAAACAGGGTTCCCTATGTCAAGGTAAGTATTGAGTTTTTCAGAACAAACTGTGAAAAAACAATCACTTTTTTAAAAGTGTGTTGTCACCTGAATTTTACAATTAAAATGTATATATGGGATAGTTTCCACACATTTGTAACTTGTTAACCTCTGTGTCTTATAATGAATGTTATGATGTCATTTCAGGGATGCACTGAGCGATTTGTGTGTAGTCCAGAAGAGGTGATGGATACCATTGATGAGGGCAAATCCAACAGACATGTAGCAGTAACAAGTATGTGTACACAGACACCCACATACACTGAAGAAGCTGTAGACTTTCAAACACAACTTATTTAACAATATTATTACTTCCTCCAGTAATATTTTAATAGGAGAACTTGAATCATGTTTTAAAATGTGTGTACTCCATATAAAAGTGCACTTACACAGGTGTGTTTGTGTGTGTGTGTATGTTAGACATGAATGAACACAGCTCCAGGAGTCACAGCATCTTCCTGATCAATGTGAAGCAGGAGAACACTCAGACAGAGCAGAAACTCAGCGGGAAACTTTATCTGGTTGATCTGGCAGGCAGTGAAAAGGTATGTATGTGAGAGAGAGTTTATTTTATATAATTACAGGATTGTGACTTCAGGGCTGTGTATCTTATTCCATTGAAGCAGTAGTATCTGCAGGTATTTGGTCCCTGTATTCTTTTTTTTTTTTTTTTTTTTTTACCTGAATTTGTGCAGAATTGGGACACATTTATCATCATCAATACATTAAATAACCATTGAAACACACTAGCACACTTTCCTTATGTTGAAATTAATATTAATTTGTAATTAAATAATTACAACTAACGTTAATTGTAGTTTATACAATGTAAACAACTGTTTGCTCCATAACGTATTTAACACAAGTGTGCTTCCTGGTTCATGCTATTAACATCAAAATTGCAACACAGGTAAAAATAAAAAGTTAATTTGGTGGTGCTGTGTTTGGAAACGGAATCTGCTGATTTAAATATTCACTGATCCTGACTCCTCGTCCTCTTCTGCACCTCATATGCCAACAAAAACGTCCGCAGTCTTGTCCTCATCTCTATGAACATGTGCACTAATGACTCACTGCTGAAATTCTGGAAGTTCTTACTGAGTTTACTGCAGTTTTCATGTTTCATATTTTAGCATTACTCCATCCATTTCACGTTATCACTACAGCCCACAGGTACACATCTGCTTTAGCGAGAAACCACATCAAACACCGCAATCCTACAATCGTACTGTTACCAGTGCTGAATTAGGTCAATGGTAGACTGTGTTCAGCTAATCCATTATTCTCTGTAAATGTAAAAGATGGCTCTGTGTAGGATCATATCAGGTTGATAGTGTTGCTGTAAATTTAAAAACACTCACCATTGTATAACATTAGATGTTTATTTAATAGAACACAGACATTCCTAAATTTTTAGCTAGCTAGCATGTCTGTTCTTTTTTTTTTTTTAATGTAATCTCTGTAATCCACACACAACTCTTCATTTATAAGCAAAATACATACAAATAGTTGTATTAGAAAGCATTGAAAGTTATAGTATAGAACTGATTGCCAAAATGTAAAGTTTTGATAGTTTTGGTTCTTGGTGCAACCATAAATAGTAATAATAATAAAAAAATGTTTTAAAAATTTTGAAGGCTGTTAATTTTTATTGTTGTTAATGAGAACTTTTTGTCACTGTTACTTTTGATTAGGGATGACACTTGTGTATAATGTAAGTCTTATGTTGAATTATTTGACAGGTCAGTAAAACAGGAGCTGAAGGAGCTGTTTTGGATGAAGCCAAAAACATCAACAAATCTCTGTCCTCACTGGGGAACGTCATCTCTGCTTTGGCAGAGGGAACGGTCAGTTACATCTGATGTCTGAAGTATTCCATAATCTCACATTTTATATAATTTATCTTGAATTAGATGTGCCCTGAGTGTGATCTGTGAACAGTTTTCAGGCAATTCTGAGTATTTTATTTAGCAGATTTCTGTTTCTTTCTGTCTCTCTCAGTCATACATTCCTTACAGAGACAGTAAGATGACCAGGATCCTGCAAGACTCTCTGGGAGGGAACTGCAGGACCACAATAGTCATTTGCTGTTCCCCTTCAAGCTTCAATGAAGCTGAGACTAAATCAACACTCTTGTTTGGACAGAGGTGAGAACACAAGCTCTGCTCTTATTTTCATGTATGAGTAAATAAATTTTTTATGGAATATGGAATAATTTTATGGAATATGTAAAAGTATGGAATTATTTGTTTTAATAGGTTATTCTCTGAAGATATTGCATATGCATGCTGCCTTCAGAACAGTTTTGAGTAGTGGTTTTGCACATGACCCCTACAGCCTACATTTTTCCTCCTTAGCACATTTGTATGACCTCATGTACAGTTGTAATTCATTTCTATATGAAATCTCTAAGAACTAAATGGGCCGTTTTTGCCTTGTGTTGAATGTAAATAACCTCTCTTCTGATCAGCTGTCCTTATCATTCTAAAAGCAGTGTGGTCTGAAATGAAGCCAAAGTGAAATAAAATGGTGTTTAAAGTGGCTTGAAAGAACCTTGCTTGTGTTTGTGTGTCTAGAGCAAAGACAATTAAGAACACAGTGTGTGTGAATGTGGAGTTGACTGCAGAACAGTGGAAGAAGAAGTATGAAAGGGAGAAGGAGAGGAACAAGGCCCTGCGTAACACCATCACTTGGCTGGAGAATGAACTCAACCGCTGGAGGAATGGTAAGAAAAGTGCTTATTCTAACACACAAGCACATCAAATACAAACATATTCTTTCATCACTCAGTCATAATGATGGTGTTGCATTACTGTTAGATTCGTGTATGTAATTACATGAGGATATTTTACTTGCATGATCTTCTTTTTCCCCTTTGACAAACTTTCTTATTCAGTGAATTATGAATGTCTTTGTGTGTAAATGTCACAGCAGACTGCATGACTTCAGAAAAGTGTTTTTAGTGCTGTAAACTCACTTTATAAAACATTCTATGCCAAAGACTTCAGCTAAAGCCTTCTATAGGATAATCAGGCCAATTTTGAGGCTGATTTGCTCCTCCCAGCAGTTGTAAAAGGTTTCCTGATTTCAGGGTGATCGGAACTGATTAGACTCCCTGTAGAGTGAGCTATCCATGATCTTTACTCCTCCAGTCTTCCCCAAGTGCAGTCAGGGCTGCGCCCGACTGTGAATTGTAAATTTTAAACATGCTCAGTATTTACTCCTGTAGTGTCGGGTGGAGCTGATTCTCTGGTGTAAATCACCAAGTTTATGTAATGCCTCAAAAACCACCAACCAATGAGAGTTGAGCTGAACTGAGCTGTGAACCGAGTTGTGGAGCTGTGACAACAGAATGAGTGTCTGTAAAATGTGTGTGAAACCACTACAGCACACCCTTTTCTTTTTATGGCCATTTTCTGAACAGGAAGCTCTCGCATCTCCACAATCATTCGCTTTGTTTGTTTACATCTAGTTTGTGAGAAACAGTTTTGAGGCTCAGAGCCGTTTGTCGGGTGTGTTACTCATAAAGTGTGGTGTTTCAGTTCAGGGCAGTGTGTGTGCCTTTATGACTAACAACGATCAAGGACTGAAAAATATCCATGTGAGGGGGGTGTCACATTTTCAGCATCATTTAGGATTTTTAAAATCCTGTAATGTGAACCAGACTTAAATAGATCAGTCTTAACTTTTCAATCAGAGGCAACTCTACATTCTTCTTTGCATTTTCGTTCTAAGTGTATATTTTGATGTGATTTTTTAAAACTGCTTCTAATAGCTGGTTTCTAGATTAAAATTGTATTTGCCATTTATAATTGTAAAAGGGAAGGATGATGACATGCCTTTTAAAAGACTAGCCTGGTTGATTCACATGACTCCACCATGATCCCAAGGGAAAATATATTTTTAAAAATCTCGCTGAACTGCTGGTGGCCCTCGGTCTCTTTGTGTGCGTGTGTGTGTGTGTGTGTGTGTGTGTGTGTGTGTGTGTAAGAGAGAGAGTATTGGGGTTGTGCAGTGTTGAACTTTTTTATACCATCGTCGATTATACGCAGTATACTGTATTACCATGGGGGTTGGGGTCAGGGGGTTGGTTGTGACTGAGGGATTAATAGTTAAAGCACAATAACTAACTAGTGTGCAGAGAAAAGGAAAGATTACTTGCTGCATGCAAACAGCTTGGTCTTGGTAAGGGCCAGAGGGAGCAGTCAGATGACAGACACAGTGTAGTACAATTCACGTGTAAATGAATAAACACTAGATTTTTTTTTCTTTAGATTAAACGAAAAATTATGTCTGAAAATGTGATATCATCCATTTTTTTTCTTCCCCCCCCCCCCCATTTTCTACAGGCTTATTGGGAGACATATTTCTCTTTAAATCTCAATAAATTTTAGATGTAAACTAGTAACAAAAACTCTTGTAATTTCAGAAATATTTAAGGTGAAAAAGCTAACATTAGTCTTTGACCAATACACACAAATACAAGAAAAAAATCAACAAGCCTTAACAAAAATAACACAATCATTTACTAGAGAAGAGCATATTCTTATATTTCTGGTTTTTTGGCAGGAAACCTGTCTGGTTTACCTGGTCAGGCTTGAACAAGCAATGAGCAAGGCTAACACTTCTGCCTTCTGTGCTACTCAGCCACTCTGATGGAACATTCATGCCACAGGCTCAGTATTTATTTTTTTTATTTTTTGGTCAACATCGACATCACTGAGAAGCGGGTTTCATTTATTTTCCACCAGATAAGCAGCTCTTCATCCCTCTTGGTTTACATCAGGGGTAGGCAACTCCAGTCCTGGAGTGCCGGTGTCCAGCACAGTTTGGTGATGTCACTGATCTGACACTACAATTAAACATGCTAATTGCCCGCTGAGTTGAATCAGGTGTGTTTGATCACATAGATCACCAAACTGTGCAGGAAACCGGCACTCCAGGACTGGAGTTGCCTACCCCTGGTTTACAGGCTCACTACAATGATCAGGAAGCTCAGATGCTGCTTGATTCTTAGCAGGTCTCTTGGGTGCGCTGGCTGCCCAAACTTACTTTTTTTTTTAATGTCCTTTCATACAGCCTGTCCCTAGTGAATATCTTTTATACCACCAGGACAAATATGTATGCGTGTGTGTGTGTGTGTGTGTTACAGGTGAGACGGTGCCTGTGGACGAGCAGTATGATAAAGAGAAGGCTAACATGGATGCTCTGGTTTTGGATAATGTTGTGAATAATGATAAATCAGCCTCCACACCTGGAGTCCCTGCAGTTCCTGGAGTACCTGGAGTCCGCTTAACTGATGCTGAGAGAGAGAAGTGTGAAGCAGAGCTTGCTAAGCTCTACAAACAGCTGGATGATAAGGTACACCGCTGTGTGCACACAAACACTAGATGCATCACTCTTGGGTTGTTCCTCAATTTTCTATTAATCCTGCTCTTTCTCTCTGTCCCTCCCCCTTTTTTCTCTCTAGGATGATGAGATTAATCAGCAATCTCAGCTTGTCGAGAAACTCAAACAACAAATGCTGGACCAGGAGGAAGTTAGTATTTTGTTTAGTTTGTGTTTTACTTGCTATGTTATGACCTGTGGAGTTTGTCTACCCAGAATTATGGTTTAATCTTTCATCGTCAGCCCCATTTGTATTTAGTTCTCCTGTGTTGTGCTTGTCCGAGTTATCTCCTACAGATGTAAGGGTGAATTTGTATGTAGCAGTAAAACTTAAAAAACACTGTCAGGACAGGAAGCTTTCACTAGACTGCATTAGACAGTGCTGTTGAGAGAACTTAATATTCAGCAGCAAAGCATCTGTTGTAATGATCACCCAGTAATCATGTGGTCTTCATGATTATGGAAGTCATAAGGTAAATGTGAAGTAATAACATTCTAGTTAAAAATGTTTTAACATTCACTAAAATGTTGGAAAATGTCTGTTTAGGGTCAATTTTTGAGATGCGTATGATTTAAACAAACATTTGATTAATGTAGGGATGCACCGATACCACATTTTTTAAAACCGAGTACGAGTACAAGTACTTACATTTAAGTACTTGCCGATACCAAGTACCAATA
>BRDA01010203.1:72152-82621 GCA_036984385.1 Crenuchus spilurus
AGTTTGGTTGTGCAGGTAAGGGTGCAAACATTTTAGATTCATGGAAATTTAATGTTAGTTAGAATGTTAGTTAAATTTGTTGTCTCGCTGTTGACGTATGTTTTGATTTGAGGAACAAAATCTTGGTTTGTGTTCTGGATAAGTCAGAGAACATGTGCACCAAAGGAGAAATGAACATTTTAGCTGTAGATATTAATGGAAGTGTGTAGTTTCATGTAGAAAAAGTCTGTGAATAGATTAGTGAAGTCTGGACAGTATTTATTGATTTGAAATGAATTATTTGTACATAAAAAATTTGACTTCATGGAATCACAAAAAAAGTAATAAACTCTGCTTCTCTTTCCAAATCTCTTTGTGTCTGTCAGACCATCCTGACATCCATCGACTCTGAACTGCAGAAGCTGAAAGAGATGACCAATCACCAAAAGAAGAGAGTGACTGAGATGATGTCATCGCTGCTCAAGGACTTGGCTGAAATTGGCATTGCTGTAGGCAGCAATGATGTCAAGGTGAACATGACTGAATTGAGTTCCTTAAGTTATATAAAAAGCTATTCTGAGCCAAGTTGAGATCATCCCTTAAATGTTTTGCAAGAACACAGACAAGGATTGAATCAGGAGTCCCATGAAAATACAGAAAAATGTACTGAGTTTGTTAAATAACATTTTCCAAATTATGTGGATTTTTAAAATGACTTATTTGCTATTGTACAGTAGTAGTTGTTGATGTAGTGGAATGTTTTATGGTGTTACAATTTAAGGAATTGAAAATTCCTTGCAAATACGAATCCTCATTCATTCAGTAAGGAAAGTGTGCTGCATAGCACTAAAGCAGCAAACCTCATCTAAATCTGAAAACTGCAGTCCTGTTAGATTTTTTTTGGGTGACTGTTATAGATTTTGTATGGTTTTTTTTTTTTTTTGACGATAACATTTTAGAAATTTTGTTAGCCATCACTGGGCATAAGTTTCAGTTCTCTTTTACATCACTGTCAGTTCAGAAGGACGTTGCCATATCATACTCACTGTTAATCTTTTTTCTCTTTCCGTTTCCCTTCCTTTGTCTTTCTCTCTCTGCAGCAGCATGAGGGCAGTGGGCTGATTGATGAGGAGTTTACTGTGGCCAGGCTCTACATCAGCAAGCTGAAGTCCGAGGTGAAGACTATGGTGAAGCGCTGCAAGCAGTTGGAGAGCAGCCAGTCAGAGAGCAACAAGAAGATGGACGAGAATGAGAAGGAGTTAGCTGCCTGCCAGCTTCGGATTTCCCAGGTATCGCACACTGTCCTTGTTATTCACTTGAATCAACACATACTCAGAAAAATGTTACTGTAACAGCAGTAATATAATCACACCAGTATTACTGTCTTTGAAGTACAGTCAATATAGAATGATCAAAAAGGTTAACCAAAATGTATTTATATAGTTCTATTTACAACGGATGTTGCCACAAAGCAGTGTTACATAATTAGCAACAGACAATTTTAATAAAAATCCCAAACCCGATGTGAGCAAGCCAAAGGAGACAGTGGCAAGGAAAAACTCCCTCGGGGCTAGAGGAAACCTTGGTAGGAAATAGGTTTGGGCGGTATAAAGGTATTTTGTTATACCGCGGTATTTAAATCTGGTAACGGTATCAAATTATGATCAAATCAAATTTGAACAAATTATGATGGTATTAGTCACGTGAGGTAATGCAGCAAATTTCAAAAAGACGTCTATTGAAACTGGGACTTAACCTGCTTCACACGTCAGCAAAACACAGCGCCAGTTTCACAGAAACACACACACACTACATACTTTTATTTCAAAAGTAAACAAGTAATTATTTATTTCGATCTCTGGTAAAGATATTGTTACGTGCGTCAGGGTAGCGAGGCTGCTTCCCCTTTCACCACGTGGGATCTCCCTTCGAGCTGCGGATTGGCTATTCTCCTCTTTACGTGGCAGCCAATGGCTGTGTGCACTGTGGGCTAATCTGGGATGGGGCGTGGCTTTGGTTTGGCAGTGCAGCAGAGAGAGTGGGAGGAGGACAGAGTTGCCAGGTTTGCTGTTTTCACGCTAAATTGGGCTTGTTTGTAAATCCAGTCCAGGTTGCATTTTTTGGGCTACTTTTAAAAATTACCGCGGCCGCCAAAAAAAAAAAAAAGTGGGTGTTGCCTAGGATATTACTTCAACACGGCATGCAAACGCGTATAAGTCGATACCAAGGAAGTTTGAACACAAGAATAACAACGAAGAGAACATACAATATAAGGAGGGAGAGAGAGAGAGAGAAGGTGAAGAGAAAACAGTCACTAGCTAATATGCCAGGTAAATGGGGAAATAGAGGAGGCGGTGTTGTAAGGACTGGGGAAAAAGGAAAAAGGTTTGATGGACTGATAATAAATCCCTTATAAACAAAATACTAAGTGGTACACTCATAGTTGTTTTGCCATTTGCTTCAAACATGTGACAGACATTATGGGCTAGTTTAAGCTTCTGAAGGGCGGGTTTTAGACTGACTTTGGGCTGGATATTTTTGTTGGACCTGGCAACCCTGGAGGAGGCGAAGAGCAAAACAGAGCACACTGAAAGGACAGACACACACTTAGAGCACCAGCAGATGCACGCACGTTTGTTTAGCTCTCTCTCCTCCACGCCACTACCAGAGACGCTCTTGGTTTGCCACACTACTGAGAAGACTCTGAGACACTACAAAGACTGGTAACGTTCAGAACTATGTTGCCACACAATGACTGTGAAACAGTCTGCTTGAGAAAGGCTCTTAGCTTAGCCAGGCTAAGGACTGGGGGGCGAAGGGGGCACTCAGCTGCAGCAGGAGCAGCCGCCGCCGATCATACCGCGGTATTTTCTCAAGCTCATACCAAGGTATGAAAAACACTAATACTGTCCAACCCTAGTAGGAACCAAGACTCGCAAAGGGGATTCATCCTCCTCTGATCAGCCTACTGATAGAAATTTGCATCATCAGTTAAGTCTGACATTGTGCTATAGTGTAAAACAATAATAATATTATTAATAGTCATAATTGCATCCATCTGGGATCAAAATAAGTGCATCAGTCTGATTATTACTAGCAGGAGTCCATTTCTACTTCAGAGTAATTGATGGTGGTGGGTAATGATGAGGGTCTGACGTTGGCAGAGGTACATATAGGTGAGCAGGTGATCTGGTGTGGGCCGCAGGAGAATCCAGCCAAGTTGAGTGAAAGTCTGTGAGGTTTTGCACATTGTATCAGTGCAGAAGTAGTTTGGGTGTCCAGTTGCTCATCACCTAACGTCTGCTTATTTTAAATAAAACTCCAGTCAGGAGACCAGCTTGCTTATTTTCCATACACGCACTGTATTTTTCCCACTTTCTCTGTTTTGCAGCATGAGGCAAAGATAAAGTCTCTGACTGAGTATCTGCAGAACGTGGAGCAGAAGAAGAGGCAGCTGGAGGAGAACGTGGACTTGCTCAATGAGGAGCTGGTCAAAATCAGTGCTCAGGGTACATATAAACATAAATACCAATGAGGAGCTGAAATAAGTATACATGATGCACTGCTTATGTATTTGCATGTTACACCACTTTCATCATCATCATCATCGTTTTGATGTGTTTGTGTGTGCAGAGAAAGTCCAGGCTCTGGAGAAAGAGAACGAGATACAGAGCACTAACGAGGTGAAGGTAAGAAAACAGGAGCACAGTGAGCTTTTCTCCAACTGGGAGAATTTATATAGATTTTCTGTGGAAACGTACAATCCAAGTATGAATAAAAACATGTAAACTAACTTATTAGCTTGTAAAAGTTTTTTCCTGCTCTCATTAATATGAACATTTGTTGTAGGACGCAGTAGAGAAGCAGATTCAGAGTCACCGAGAGGCCCACCAGAAACAGATCAGCAGCCTCCGAGATGAACTGGACAGCAAGGAGAAGCTGATCACAGAATTACAAGAGTATGTCTGTCTGTGGTCTGTCTGTCTGTCTCCCACGAGAACACCAGTGGTTCTCAACATCTTAAGACCAAGTACCACCCATGATCAAGCTAAAATCTGACATGGTACCTGTGTGCTTGACTTGGCATCACTGGTACTCATTCATAACAGCTTGAGGACCACTGCTCTCCTCTGTGTGGGACAAAGTATTCTGTGAAAACTTGAATTTGACTTCTAGCATAAATGACTCCACTTTATGTCCGTCACTCTCTGTCGCTCTGTCTTTCTGTCTCACATTCTCTCTCCCTCCCTCCCTCTCTGTCTGTCTCTGTCTGTCTGTCTCTCTGTCTCTGTCTCCGTCTCTCTGTCTCTGTCTCCGTCTCTCTGTCTCTGTCTCCGTCTCTCTGTCTCTGTCTCCGTCTCTCTGTCTCTGTCTCCGTCTCTGTGTCTCTCTCTGTCTCTGTCTCTGTGTCTCTCTCTGTCTCTCCTTCTCTGTCTCCGTCTGTCTCTGTCTGTCACTCTGTGTCTCTCTGTCTCTGTCACTCTATGTCTCTCTCTTTGTCTCTGTCTCCCTCTCTCTGTCTCTCTCTCTCTGTCTCTCTCTCTCTGTCTCTCTCTCTCTGTCTGTCTGTCTCTGTCTGTCTCTAGTCTGAATCAGAAGGTCATGTTGGAGCAGGAACGTCTGAGGGTTGAACATGAAAAACTCAAATCTGCTGATCAGGAGAAGAGTCGCAAACTGCATGACCTCACGTAAGAACTCTTTCTCACACACACACACACACACACACACACACACACACACACACACACACACACACACACACAGATGCAACATTGACCATGAGCAACAGAAATGTCTTAAAGCTTTGTTACTTGTGTGTGTGTGTGCGTGTTTGTGTGAAACAGGGTGATGCAGGACCGCAGGGAGCAGGCCAGGCAGGATCTGAAGGGTTTGGAGGAGACCGTGGTGAGTTGTTATTGTTTGTAATGTGGTGGGTTTTGTTGGATCTTCTGAATTTAAGTAAAAAGTGTCCAGCTGTCAGTTTACATCTGTAAATGATTTAAATTTGTTTTTCAGGCCAAAGAACTACAGACTCTTCATAACCTTCGGAAGCTCTTTGTTCAGGATCTTGCAACTCGAGTGAAAAAGGTATTGGTGTAAAACTATTGTAGTGTATCTTTAACAAGGGCATGACATCCTGAATGATCGTGTTTGTGTAGATGTATTAAGCTCGACACCACAGGTGTCTGGATTTAAAGTGTAATGGAGTTTGTTTGTATACAGAGCGCAGAGATGGACTCTGATGACACAGGTGGCAGCGCTGCACAGAAGCAGAAGATCTCTTTTCTGGAGAACAATCTAGAACAATTGACCAAGGTTCACAAACAGGTAAAATGCACATAACGGACGAGCTGGCATATAAATAATACAGAACCTGCACACGATCTTGACCAGTGAAAACCCTGTTTTTCTTTGTTTTAAAAATGATTGTAATTCATTAAAATATTAATACTTATTTAGATTCCGCTTATTATTAGCTTATTATTCCCTAGTAAAAGCCATTATCTCCTGAAATAAACAAAATGAGATGTTGCATGTAAACCTTACATGGCTTCTCTCTTTCCTCTTTAAAGGACTCGAACAGAAACCTGAAGTGACTGTCTCTGCTTGCTCACTCCTTTCTTTTTCTCTTTGTAGCTTGTGCGAGATAATGCAGACTTGCGCTGCGAGTTGCCTAAGCTGGAGAAACGTCTCCGAGCAACAGCTGAGAGAGTGAAAGCTCTGGAGTCGGCACTGAAGGAGGCCAAAGAGAACGCTGCACGTGACCGCAAACGCTACCAGCAGGAGGTGGACCGCATCAAAGAGGCCGTGAGAGCCAAGAACATGGCCCACCGTGGACACTCGGCACAGATTGGTTAGTTTACATACATGCATGTCTCGGATGCAGATGAGTCATACTTGTGTCTAAAGGCTTATTAAGGCTTATTACATTTACATGGGTTCATGGAAAATACACACTAGAAACTTGCTCGTCCTGAAGTAAATCAGTTGCTGTCCAAATTGGAGAAAGTACATTCAATACATTTACATGCACTTTAGTGATGAAAAACTCCTTTTATTGGTGTGAATGTAAACACTGCAGTCACATCACCCAAAGGTCTCTGTTCAGATACGAGTCTGCTAGTCGATGGTTATGATTTACATAATATATATTTATAAATTTTACTTTTCACATGAAGTAATTTTTTTCCAGAACATTATACTTCCTTTTTATGGAGGTACTCTTAACCCCTTAAACCTAATCTGTCTCTCTCCTTCCCAGCTAAACCCATCCGTCCCGGACAGCCTCCTATAGCCTCCCCTACCCACCCAAATGTAGTCCGTAGAACAGGTGGCAGCCTCTTCCAGAACAGCCAACCCCCAGTTATCAGAGGGGGTGGTGTCAACAAACAGGAGAAGAGGTTTGTGAAAAGTTTTGATTGTTTACATTTTTATACTTTAAATAAAAAAAAAAGTCTTTTCAAAGGATATTTCACCATAAAGTGAACTACAACTCCCATGATCCTTTGTAGTGAGTGAAACTGTTGATAGTCTCCTGCTACATCACAGAGACTGTGATGTACTGACAGAAAAAATGGGGAAGACAGGTGAAAGATTAATCGAAGCGTCAGAGCGGCGAGATGATGGGGGTAGGAACAGACAACTGAAACACTCCCAAGTGTGCTTTAGAATAACTGATTATAAGAATATCACTCTCTTAAAATGCAAAAATGTTTTTGTGGAGTCTAGAAGAACCACATTTGATCTCATGAAGAACATTTTCAGTAGATGAACCTATTAAATAACTATTTTTGTAAATAGGAGTATAGAACTATGACTGTTTAGAGTACAATTAGCATGCTTTGTGTGATGAAATGCTTTTCTCTGATAATCTGTGAAGCCTTTTATTCAAGTTTTGTTACTGTTGCAAATCAAAGAAATGAATAATACTTGTTGATTTATAATATAATAATAATAATAATAATAATAATAATAATAATAATTATTATTATTATTTATTATTAATATTGTTGTTGTTGTTGTTAATAATGATAATATTTATTATTATTGTTAATATTGTTTATTATTAATAATAATAATAATAATAATAATAATAATTATTATTATTTTATTATTAATAATTATATTTATTATTATTAACTTGTAATAAAGAATAAGAAGTGTCTCCCCAAATGCTGCAAAATGTAATTATTTTTGTACTTTATCTCTCATTCACAAACATGGTTCTTTTAAAGAACCAAAAGTAGTTACATGGCATTGCTAGAACAACCAGAAAGTTCTTAAAGTTCCAGAAAAAATGACTCAAACATGGTTGTAGCATAACCAAACCTGCATGATTAAGAGAACTAGAAGAATGATTAGTTGAAGATTGATGTTTTTCCTCTTTTCTCTTTGACAGTTGAAGACACGATTTTGTTGGCTCACCACGGACGATGCAGAACACAGAGATCACCACGGAACCCTTTCATTCCATTAACATGATCCCTCCCACACAAGTATGAGGGCAGTTTTAATAGAAATCTTCCTGGGCTGTACAGTTCCACTTCCCCAATGTTTTTTCTTCTGTCAAAAACAGCTAATTATTCTACGAACACATGTGTGCAGATTATAAAATAACACTTCAAAACAGATAAAACCACAAATCAAGACGGGCCACGAACCTGAAAAGTAATCTTGAATGTAACTTCTGTCTTTACACTTCGTTGTTCTCATTCTTCAGCTACGCTGCATCGTGCTCAGCCCGTCACTGATTATCAGGCCAAAGGCAAACGTTATTGATCACCTTCAGCTGCTCTCTGCACTGCTGCACTACGTTCAGTCAACTCGTCAAGCTCACTCTGTGCTCTGGGTAATTGGTGTTTAGCTACCGGAACTCGAGAGGGGATCCCAAAGGTCACTGTGCCGTTTGCACATATGAAGAAATAGATTTCTATCGTTTTGGTTGAGAATGTCTACCACTACAGTTCTGCTGTACATAGAGAATGACAGAAGAGATAATGGTCGATGGTTTTTACTTTGTAAGAAATGTAAGTTAATTTTCAGACGGGGGATGGGTGAACTCTAGTGGTGAATAATCAAAGTGAGGAGAACATGGTTAGATTCATTTTAAAGCTAATTTTAAAGCATGATCACTGGGGCTTATGGACGGTTCAGAAACACAAAGAAGCTCTGTTCCTGGAGATGAGGTACAGGGACGTTCCATTATGCAGTGATTCTTGGTCAATTCAAGTGAGAAACTGAGGGAGCTGTAGATCCTCAAACCATCTATTGTGGGTGTTTTTTTAATGTATTATTTAATCTTATAGGTGCCTGTTGTTGGCCATAGACTAAATAAATGTTGCACAGGTTTAAAGACTGGCTGTGTGTAAGTGGAAAGGTTTAAACTATATAAACTGCTGATCATTTGACTGTGTCCTGACTCTGTTACCGATCAGCCAATCGGTTTAGCAGGTTTATCATCCGCGGTCTCACTTTTGTTTGTTAGACAAATGTCTGGCCATTGCTGATCATCTTTTCTGTCGAGGCATTTTCCTTGAAACTAGATATGACCACAACAGGAAGTTTGAGGACCATACTGTTCCTTAAATGTGATGAATAATATGTACAACACTATAAAGGTGAAAGTGCACCATCTCACCTGTGATCTGTAAGCCTCTAATTATTTAAAACCAGTTCTTCATGAATATTCACTAAAAATTTACATAAATATTTCTCAACTCTGCTGGTGATTAGCTGATGTTAGTGATTGATAGCAGCGGTTTTTTTGTTCATATTGACACTCCTGACTCCTGGTTTTAAGCTCTTCCACACTATCTTGACTAGTATACTGCCTGTGTATTGGCCCCAAATTTTTCTTTTCAAATGGTTACCAGCTATAGATATCAGCTCATCATTGAAACTGTCTATTTTGCATTAAGCTTGAAGAAAAATAGCTGCTTTTTATTACTTTGTAAGATTTACTCCATCAGTAAATGACCGGAGGAGTGACCAATGGGGGGGAAAAAAGGCACTGGATCATTCCAAGAGAAAAAGGGCACAAACGGACGGTTCTTACTGAAGGAGAATGGGGGGGGGGGTGGACTAGATGATGTTACCTTTTTCTGGAGGGACTGCATGATGTACATGTATGTGTGATTAAATAATTATGATCAAACGTGATGTCAAGTCTCATATTTTAATTCGGTTGTGATTTTTGATCAAAAGGAAAAATTAAAAATGATTTTAAAGGCAGAGTTGGGTGATCTCACATTCTCATAGCCAATAGCAACTTGGATGTTTGGAGTTTTCTACGAAGGCCACAGGACTAAAAACTCCGTCCACTCATTTTACTCAGACCATACGAAACGCCTGGATGGCTTACGTGCCCTGTCTGCCTTATTCATTCCGCATTGTACATGTACTCATTTGCACAGGCTGAGATAAATGTGCAGCTGTTTGGCCTGGAAAGCACTGCAAAGGTGGACATTTTGCTACTAGTCCAGTAATTGTTGATTTGTTTTGTGTTTTAATGAATTGTGTCCAGTGTAGTTAGCTGCTTTTGAAAAGCTGTAAGCTAGGCAGGTAGCTGTGTTTATGTCCTGTGTTCGAGCATTTTAAGGGTTTAGATGGAGGCCTGAAAGTAAGAGGTGGGACTTTTTTGGGTGGATTTAAAAAAAAATTTTTCCCAAAAACTAACAGGAGTTTCTACAAAATCACCTACTCTGCGTTTAAAGACACGAAATTAAATGTCAATGCTAGTGCATCTAAAAAAATTAGAATATTGTGAAAAGGTTTGAGCTCAATTTTAATTTAAAATTCTAAACCCATTTTAAATTAAAATGTCACTTCTTATTCAATTAATCATTTTGTGTTGATCAGTATGACTTAAATCTGAAATCCAGTATCAAATCAGAATATTTCATTTTAGAATTTAGACTATTTGATCAGTATAAATAATTTAAAATCTTTTAATATCACTTTGTGTGTAATAATCTTTTTGAATTAAGGTTTTTCCCAAATATGTTATTGTACTAGTATTTCAGATCTGATCGAGATCAATCTGGTTCCATTTCCTATTTAAAGTGTTTAAAATATCTGACTTTTATGAACAGGTGTGTTAAATAAGAACTGGGTGTGAAGATATGGACCACACCATCTATCATGTTGTCTGTTATAAGGCATTCAATATTCAGGGAACTATGATTTAATCTAGAAAGCTTCAGAAAAGTAATGTATAGTTTGCAGTACAGTCATGGCCAGAAGTTTTGAGAATGACACATATATTTTCACATGATCTGCTGCCCTCTGGTTTTTATGTGCGTTTGTCAGATGTTTTTATCACATACAGAAATATAATTGCAATCATATTATGAGTAACAAAAGCTTTTATTGACAGAATGAGTTAATGCAGCAAGGCAATATTTGCAGTGTTGACCCTTCTTCTTCAGGACCTCTGCAATTCTCCCTGGCATGCTCTCAATCAACTTCTGGACCAAATCCTGACTGATAGC
>BRDA01010203.1:82721-104553 GCA_036984385.1 Crenuchus spilurus
ATATTTCTCCTTTAAAATGTTACATTTACTCAGATTAAACTTTTGATCTATCATTTATTATCTATTACGAATAAAATATTGACATTTGCCATCTCTACATCGTTGCATTCAGTTTTTATTCACAATTTGTTTAGTGTCCCAACGTTTTTGGAATCCGGTTTGTATAAAACTACTTATGCTGTTTGTGTTTCCTTCCTCAGTTGTTCATTGAGGGCTTTGATATGCATTTTTCAGCCAATAGTGTCATGAGAATTGTGACCAGAAACCAAAGGAAGTGAAATCAGGATGGGGGAGTGAGATAGGGCACCACATCAGCAACCTTCCGGTCAAAAGTCTGCTGCTTGGGCTTGTGGTTCAAAGTGAAAACAAATGCTAATGTATTGGCATGTCTACAAATGACTCCTGCACAGAGATGCAAGTTGGCATAAAAGAGTTTTCAGAAATTCTACAGAAGTCATAAGTGTGCAGAATGTGGCTTATAATTATAAGTCAATGTAAGACAAGTAACACAATAAACTCATTTTATGCTCAAATATGAGGAAGCCTCTTTTAAAAGACATCTGAGGTCATTTTCATTTCAACCTGTATGTTGTAAGTTGTCATTAATCTGTGCAAGAGTAAATATAAAAAAATTGTGCTAATGTAGCTAGGTAGCTAGCTTAATTGTGTATTTTAGGTGCCATTATTTCTGTCAGTTAGCTAACCTTATTTTATTAAATAGCTTACTATTTGTGCATTTAATTGGTGGTGAAGTAAGCAGTTTTTTAAAATTAGTTTAAGCTACTTAACATTTGTTTAATTTACAACATGTTAGCATTAGCTAGCTAAATGTGTTAACTTTGCTATTGCTACAGCTACTAATGTTATTTGCTGTACTTTTACCAGGGTGTAAAAACATATATTGCTAAGTATTTCTGGATGTAAATAGAATATTGCTATGGAATCTGCCTGTTTATAAAATTGTATTCCAACAAGTATAGACTTTCATAAAATTTAAATCTATTTAAATTTAAGTACATTTAATAAAACTTGGCAACAGCATTTATTACAAATAATGTCTTTTGGAATAAGCTTTTAGAAATATTTATGTAGGTTTATGTCAGATGTTGTGAAGGTCTGATATGAAGCCTTATTAACAGTACTGTATATTAAAGTGCTAAAAACTAACAGTGTTGAATGTAATTTTTCATACATACTTCCTTAATACAGCAATTAGTCAATATTCAACAAATACAACATCTAGCAACAGTTACCTACAACAACACTGTAACAATCTACTATTGGGATTCTGAGTGATGAGGTTGTTTATTAATTGTGCAACTTTATTTTGTATGACATAATATCAAAATCAGTTGAGACATGCCTAGTGTTGATTTGCTAACAGCAACTCTGTTTACAGTGGGTTTGGTTTGTGAGAGTGGATGAGGATACATATTTATCTTACTGTACCCAAGTTAATTTGTAATTCCCTGTCAAACGTCATCCATTTCACATGAAATCATTATGATCTTGGAAAAGTGCTTCCTGGTGTTAATTCTTGTGTTAGCATTTCTCACTGTTACATTTTATGCTTTTTACCCATCAGTTCAAGTACCTGCAGCACAAAGAATTGACCTGCTTCCAGGATATTTTCAGCTGAGCAGATTGGGGTGGAGTAATGAAATGACTGACAGAAGATCACTGTAAACACAGACCATCCCTCTAGTACAGTTTTTTACATACAGGTTTTCTCAGGCACACTTGTGTTGATGATATTGCTCTAATATTTTTTAATGTGATGAGAAGAATACTTGACTAATTTACCTTTAATGACAAATGTCCATTCCCAGATATATACCAAAGATTAGCTCTACTGCGTATGACCACAGCATGGCACTGTTTTGTGTGATATGAAAACATCAAACAACTGTAATACTCTTACAGTTAATTCAGTTTAAAGAAGACACCTCACAGAGACTTAAATTTACAGTCCAGGCTTTACGACTTTATTACAACATAATGATCCACCAAACTCCATAGACTTTGAAGCTGATGACTAATTCAGTTTACATTACTCATAGTCTGCAATAACACTGCAATAATGGTCTTATGACCACTCTGAATGTTCAGTTATTACTTTTTTTGACTGCATTCATTTAGAGTAAACTTTTTTGCAGATCAGAATAAAATTCCCCAGAATCCACAGGACTTGGCTGAAAGATTTGTTCTGTCTGAATTGTTTAGAAATTCTCATGATCTGTTTCATTTGTCACTGACTGGCTTTTGGTAAAAGCTGCAATGAACCAGAGTGAGTCATGTTCTTTAGCACTCCCCTTCTCTCTCTCTCTCTCTCTCTCTCTCTCTCTCTCTCTCTCTCTCTCTCTCTCTCTCTCTCTCTCTCTCTCTCTCTCTCTCTCTCTCTCTCCCCCTCGCTTACTGTGTGTGTGTGTGAGAGAGAGAGAGAGACTGGATAAAAGGGTATTAGAGAAGAATGTGGATATATATTACATGTTTTTTTAATGTTGTTCCTACAGAAAAGGACATAATAGCAACATCATGTGAACATGGATGTACAGCACATATAATGGGAATAAGTACATTGCCAGAGGACACATCCACATTGACCCCCAGGAGAGAATTGTGCACCAAATACTCATAAATATTTAAGAACAGTCTACATAAACCAACTCTACACATGTATGATATTAGAAATAAGTCAGAGTAAACCTGAACATTTAATTTTTAAAACTACTACTAGATTAAATGAGTATGAATGAAGGGAGTGTTATTTACTGTAAAATGACTGTGTTGTAGATAAATTAATAAAACTAGCTTTTGTAGCCTAGATGACGTTAAACAAAGGCAGAAGGAGGTGGCAGGCTTGCAAGACCATCTTTAGTATTTCCACAACACTGCTCACTAAGGAGTGAAGTTGTACATGTGAGGAGAAGTGAGGTAAACCTGTCTGTGTGTAATCACTGAAGTACACAGTGCTGTGACGCCATGATCACATGAACCGACTGGTGGTGAGATGTGTGCAGGCGTGAGGGTGGAGTAGCTCTGAGGATGAAGAGGAGGTGGAGAGTGAAGGAGGGACTCAAAGTTTAAGATAATACGGCGTAGTCGCGTTGTTTCAGCTGTCGAGAGGACCTGTACAGATCACCAGCTTCACTTAATCACTTTTATAAGTGTTCACCACATTCGTTTTAATCGGATAACTGAGGTAAGAAATCGACGTTTAAACGAAGTCAACCTTAACAAACGAGTTCAGCAAAATAACCTGCTGGGATTGGCATAATTCAGCCCAAAACAAGCCTTATCTGATTGTAACGTACTGTTATGGTGGGCGATAGGCTTATATTAGTACAGAGGTGATGGAAATGTACGCAGCAGTAATTTGGTTTTGTGAACTGAATGGTGTCTTTGTTTCTCAGGGCGAAGTCATTAACCTTAAAACACAGCGGAATACATCAAATTACATGTAATTTTCTTTTCTTTCTGGTTGTAATTTTAGTGGAGAAATGGTCGGAGATTAACCAACTGCTGGTAAACTGCTTTTTGCCGATTTTTGAGTGTTTATTCAGTCTGTTTTCAGCGGTCAGATTTCTGCGGGGTTGCCAGGTCTTAAAGACTCCCTCATCCTAACTGTTGAGCAGACTGAAACTAACCCAAATACGCAGACGTTTGATAAAGTTGTAATTGCTTTTAAAACAATACCGGTGTAGTACTCTTTTTTATTTTTTTAATCTAATTTGTCATTCATTAAATTTTATCTTTTATACTTTTGAAGCATTTCATATTATTATTATTATTATTATTATTTTTATTATTATTATTATTATTATTATTATTATTAAATATAATGTAATGCATTAAGGGATAATAAAATACCTACATAATTGCACACTTTTTTTGCATTTAAAACATAGCATCTACATTTCTTAATCTCAAATCGTTATTTCATTAATCTTTTGGCAACCCTGGACTTCTGACCCTTAATGTTCCTGTCACCGGCTGTGTCTGAATCTGAAGGTAGATATATTAATACTGTGCCGCCTCAGTCAGCATTGAGATTTGTGAGTCGGCATTTGTAACCGACTCACGTTTAAAACACATTCAGTAGACATGAATGCACTGCCAAAAATGCCCACAGCAAGCTGCTCACTCACAGTGTATCTTCACAAACGGAACAAACTATCTCAAAATGCAAACATTTATGTAAACATTAGATTTTTACATGACTTCCTGTCACAGAATACACCCTGAGTAGGCAGCATGTCAACATTTCAGACACAGCCTCAGTCTCAGCACTAATATTACTACAAGAAGGCTTAACACCATTTTACGATCACTTATAACCTTTCTATAACTTTAGTTCGTCACCAACAGTCACAGTGTTTGAAGTCCAGATTAATTTGATGCTTTTGTTTAGAAATGGAGCTGCTAAGCTAACATTGCTAACAAACACTAGAATTCAGTAGTCACCTAAATGGCTCTGTTGTTTCTGGTAAAACACGTCACCAAAACGTTTCTCAAACTTTTATTTAAGTTCACACTAGTCAGTCTACAACATTAAGTGTGACTTACTGTGAGGTTTATAAAGTAATAAAACGTGTACTGTCTGAAGTGGTGAAGTTTTATTGCTGTTAAATTTTATACTTCACAGCAAAGTCAAACTCTCCTGAGAAACATTGACTAGTCTGTGAGACCTCAATATCTGGATGTGGTTTGAGTGGGTTAAGATATTAAGTAGGTTAAGGTTGAGTGGACGACAGAAATAACTGGCCAGTTTAGGTAACTATTGAGTTCTAGTGTTTGTTTACAGTTCCAAAGCAAAAGTTGGACTTCAGACATGTCTTGGTTGATTGATTAAATCTAAGGTAGACGGAAAATATGTAAATATGTTTTCTGGGCGAATTATTCCTAAGATGTCCGTCACTTAAATGTTTCCTGTTGTGTTATAAACACTCCTGTCATCTGACTGTAAGGGAGAAAACCTCATTCAAATAAAGCCACTCACTAGCAGAACTAAGAGTGCCTCCCGAAACCAACTTGGATAAAATGTATCAGGTCTAAAAAAAAAAGTACTGATCTTAACTGGAACGTCATGTTTCTAGGAACTTCTCCTTTGGGATTTTTTTGGTTGAAAATAAGAGCCTACACCTTGAAAATTAATGATGTGATTAACAGGAAAACAGTGTAGGTGCTGTACCAGCACAACAAAATGAAATTTAACATGATAACCAAATAAGGAAGTAAATGTGAAGAACCTTAATCAGTAAGTTCCTTCTTTTGAAATATATTTGAGGAGAAGTGAATGTAATGTAGTACTTATGTCAAAATTACATGGAGGTAAAGAAAACAGAACTCAAGTCTTCAAAAACAAATTGTAAAAAAGAAAATTGTGAGCATTTTGTTGAAGGTTCTTGAGTGTGGAAATCCAATTTGTTTTTTTGTGAGTGGAATAGATCATTCAGGCTTGTATTTATGAGGCTTGGACTTCGCTCTGATCATGGGGATAAAGCTAGTCTTAGACTCTGTCCTCACTTATGCAGTGTCACCTTGTGATTTAATATTCATTGTTTATTCTGTGTTCCGTTATTAATTAACCACACACTTCCTAGGGCAGACTTGTCTTTAATCAGTTTTTTAACCTGCTAATGTTCTCATAGAAAGTAGTTTGAGTGTGTTTTTAATTTAAGTTTGTCTAAATATGTTTTGTAGTACTTAGTATATCACTATCAAACTCTAGAACACAGTAGTTAGTCACAGTAATTAAAATAGGTCACCAAACCTTTCTCAAACCACATCCAGTTCCTAATTAAGGTTTCACAGACTAGTCAGTGTGGTTTGGGACTTTGGAGGATTTGCTTCTAAAAAAGTATTTTAAAATATGGAAGTTTTAGTTATGAATTGTTAATTAACTACATTTGATTGCATCACAGTGTCACTCTACATTTCTAACCTACTTTTTCCAACATGTGGGTGGTTGTGTTGTTTATCTTGTGATCTTTTTGTAATTAGTCTAGAATCTCTTGGATATGGAGGTACAGTCAACCTGAATGCCCCACCTTTATACTTTGAAACCTCTTTAAGTGCATATATTTTGTATATATTTTTATTTTTTATTTAAGTTTTTTATTGCAGAGTAGTTCTGTCACTGTTGATTATATTAGTAATTGAGCACTCAAGATTATTTTTGTGGTTAGTTTATCAGAGTTTTAAAACTAATAATGAAAATTGATTGACCAGTAGCCAAATATGTATATCCTTTTAAAGATTAAAAAAACTTTACTGGAACAGTATGACCTAAAAAACCTTTAAAATGACTTTGTTAATATATAAAACTATATGGTTAAAATCTATATGGATACATATTTACTATTAGTCAAATTGCATACTCAAATGATTATTGCTTTTTTTTAATTGAGTGGTCATGACCACCGTAGTGCAGAGTTTCAAGACCGTAGTGCAGAGTAGTCAGACATTTCAGTGCTCTTTGAGCTTCCATGCATTGTAATGGCCTTTATTGTCCATGAATGTGCGTGGAAGCTTGAATAGAACCTGAGTGTGGGTTTATGATCAATTGAATGTTGGGCTTGAGTTGTAGCAAAACATGGCAAAGTGGCATTTACAGTATTAGGGCCTTTGATGTTTCATATCATTCCAAATTGAAATCGCTACATGTGTTAATATGATATCATTATTGTGGTTGAATAACATTTTTAGAGACTTTATACAGCATATATAGAGCCAACAACCAACGGCGTACGTGGGGAGGTGTGGTAATGTTGTTTTTACCATGTTAGTTATTTTTATACAGCCTGGGCTTTCTTGTATCAGTAAAGTTTCCAACAGCTTTTATGTACTTTAAACAAACCAGAGAAATATCCAAGCTTACATGAGTTTATATATGTATGTATCTATGCACGTATGTGTAGCCCAAGCCAATTCACTATTGTTGTAACGGGGATCAATAAAGTATCTATCTATCTATCCATCTATCCATCTATCCATCTATCTATCTATCTAAATGATTGAGATTCTATTATTTTATGCAGTCATGGTTGAGTTACATTCATAAGTGGCACTTAAAACTTCTGTACAAAAAAGAAGCCTTAAGTTAACCCTGTCCAAGCATTATTGACTTCTGTGGGCTCAGATGCATCTGGGATGGACTGTCAAACAGTGTAAACATGTATTGTGGTCAAACAAATCAGTATTTGAGATTTTTTTTTATAAGAAATTGACAGAGTTGGGGTTGTGTCAGTGCCCTTGCCAAAGGTCATTTACACGTCTGTACATTGAGATTGAGATGATACAGGTACTGGACCAGGCTTTCTTGCACTTCTGAATAGAGAATGTCCCGACTAGAGAATGTGTGGAGAATTAAACATAAAAATGTCCAAACTTTTTCTTATTTTAGGTTGCAAATTAGCACTTTAGCAGAATGTAGTTTAATTCTCTTTCTGTTTTAATTAGCTTGAATAACATTCACACATGCAGTGAGGAAAATAAGTATTTGAACACCCTGCGAATTTGCAAGTTCTCCCACTTAGAAATCATGGAGGGGTCTGAAATTTTCATTTTAGGTGTATGTCCACTGTGAGAGACATAATCTAAAAGAAAAAATCTGGAAATCACATTGTATGATTTTTAAATAATTTATTTGTGTGTTACTGCTGAAAATAAGTATTTGAACATCTGCCAATCAGCAAACATTCTGGCCCTCAAAGACCTGTTAGTCCGCCTCTAAAAAGTCCACCTCCACTCCACTTATTCTAAATTAGAAGCACGTATTTGAGGTCGATAGCTGCATAAAGACACCTGCCCACCCCACACAATCAGAAGACTCCCAACTACTAACATGGCTAAGACCAAAAAACTGTCCAAAGACACCAGAGATAAGATTGTAAACCTTCTCAAGGCTGAAAAGGGCTACGGGGCAATTGCCAAGCAGCTTGGTGAAAAAAGATCAACTGTTGGAGCAATTATTAGAAAATTGAAGAAGCTAAACATGACTGTCAATCTCCCTCGGACTGGGGCTCCAAGCACCTCATGGTGTATCAATGATCCTAAGAAAGGTGAGGAATCAGCCCAGAACTACACAGGAGGAGCTGGTCAATGATCTGAAGAGAGCTGGCACCACTGTTTCCAAGGTTACTGTGGCTAATACACTAAGACATCATGGTTTAAAGTCATGCATGGAAAGGAAGGTTCCCCTGCTTAAATCAGCACACGTCCAGGCCCGTCTTAATTTTTTTAACTTTTTGGTCTTAATTCCACTCGTCGTGTTTGGAGGACGAAGAATGATGAGTACCATCCCAAAAACACCATCCCTACTGTGAAGCATGGGGGTGGAAGCATCATGTTTTGGGGGTGTTTTTCTGCACATGGGACAGGACGACTGCACTGTATTAAGGAGAGGATGACCGGGGCCATGTATTGCAAGATTTTGGGGAACAACCTTCTTCCCTCAGTCAGAGCATTGAAGATGGGTCATGCACAAAGCACACAGCCGGGATAACCAAGCAGTGGCTCCGTAAGAAGCATATCAAGGTTCTGGAGTAGCCTAGCCAGTCTCCAGACCTAAACCCTATAGAAAATCTTTGGAGGGAGCTCAAACTCCGTGTTTCTCAGCGACAGCCCAGAAACCTGGCTGATCTGGAGAAGGTCTGTGTGGGGGAATGGGCCACAATCCCTGCTGCAGTGTGTGCAAACCTGGTGAGAAACTACAGGAACCGTTTGACCTCTGTAATTGCAAACAAAGGCTAATATTAACATTGATTTTCACAGGTGTTCAAATACTTATTTGCAGCAGTAACACACAAATAAATGATAAAAAAATCATACGTTGTGATTTCTGAATTTGTTCTTTTAGATTATGTCTCTCACAGTGGACATGCACCTAAGATTAAAATTTCAGACCCCTCCATGATTTCTAAGTGGGAGAACTTGCAAATTCGCAGGGTGTTCAAATACTTATTTTCCTCACTGTATGGTGCACTTTTTCATCTGGTGCAGTTTGTGTGTGACATCATGCAGGACATCATGTCTCAAGTGTCACATGTTTTCTGTTGTTAACATGTCTGACATGCTTTACTCTTCATTTTCAGATTGTAAAGCACCATGGCTGTGGAGGGTGGAATGAAGTGTGTGAAGTTCCTGCTTTTTTTCTTTAACTTTATCTTCTGGGTAAGTCTTCATTGTTGTCATCTTTTGGCATGATTAATCCCAAATCAGCTATGTCCCAATACCCAACACAGCTATTTTCATGGAAACTTCCTACGTTGGCTTTTCACCCAGTCATTAACTTGTTGCACATCTTTTTGCGTAACAGAAAATGGTTTATGAAAGTCTTGAGTAACCTGATGACCTCGTCAGGACTTCCTTTTTTTTGGTTTAGTCACTGTTGAAGTTCTACAAAATGAGTTCCATGTAAATGTAATCAATTTCTGAAGGTTTGTAATTAGGGATGCACTGATACCACATTTTTTAAAACCGAGTACGAGTACAAGTACTTACATTTAAGTACTTGCCGATACCAAGTACCAATAAGAGTACTAATAAATATCAATACTTACAATTAAAATGAAACTGAGCCTGTATGTGTGTCTTATGGCTCCAGTTAGATGTGTTTGTGATCTATTTAATCTAAACACCTAAGATAATGATAACAGATTACACATTTCCCCTTTATACACTGAAACATTAAAAAATGAAACATATCAGATATACATAATCATCACCGTTAGCGAACTGAAACATTCAAAAATGAAACATATCAGATATACATAATCATCACCGTTAGCGAACTAGCTAACTAGCTACACTACGTTAGCTTACCTTTTTGTAAAGCTCGTGGTGGTGAGAACTGAGGACCTCTTGAGGTTAGTAGTGCTTTTCCCAGTTATTTTACATCCACAAACTTTGCTTTGTTTTGTGTGGCAGCGAAAGTGAAGTTACTCCATAAATCGCTTCTTCTTCTCCGTCGAAGCTGCAGCTGTGACGTCAGCACGTTGTGTTGTTGACTGACTGACTGACTGTGGAGCTTAGCCTGCTTTGAGGAAGTCAGACGTGCGGCAGGTTTACTTTAAAAAGCGGATTACTGGACAAAAACATTATTTTAGTCATTCTGTGACATTTTCGTTTCGTTTTTATTTGTCAACATAAAGTCTAATACTTTTAGTCATAGTTTTAGTTTTAAAATATTAGTTTTTATTTAGTTTTCGTCTCGTTTTCGTTGTGAAAAAATGTTCGTCAACGAATATTTTTTGTCATAATTATTGTTAACGAAATTAACACTGCTTTTGTCACCTTCATTCACCTGGAAATACCTCCACACCGCTGACATAGCTGCTCCTTCTCTACTACCGGGCTGGTTAAAGTCACACTGCCGTTAAGTGGCTTGTTCAGCTCGGCTACGGTACGTAGTCGTCGTCTTCATTTTTTAATTTAATTTTTTTATTTTATTTAATTTTATTTATTTATTTATTTTGTGGCGCAAACTAATACTGTCTGTTAGAAGGAAACGAAGCTCCCATCACGCTGGTATCGGATCCTGTAGTATCGGAGCACTTTTATGAATACGAGTACAAGTATGCGCACGTGGTATCGGACAGATACCCGATGCTGGTATCGGTATCGGTGCATCCCTATTTGTAATTCATTCTCTACAGGTTTTACACCTGAAATTCATTGAAATTGAACTGTTTGACTTCAGTGGAGATCTTTTGTAGTCTAGTGTGTTTATGTTCTAGTTGATCATGACCTGTAGATGATTAAAGTTCAGGGCTCCTCATTTAAAGTCCACCACACTTCAAACAACTGTTGTAAATGTTTTACTGGAATCCACTCGTGTTCAGTTTTTGTCGTAATGGATAGTTCCTTAAGTCCTCCAGGCACATTATGCAAATTAGTATGGCATTGTTTTAAATATGCACTATAGTATTGACAATTTTATCAGCTTAAAGGTAGTCCCCACTACTTGTAGTAAACTGACCACCTGTCAGTGGAATGGTATGGGTATGGTGAAAAATTGTATCACATGTAACATCACATACTGCACAATATGTATATAACATGTTTTTCTTGTTTTTCTCTGAGAGCTTATATTTTTATTCCTATTTTTATTATTGCACTATGACATCCAGTGTGGACAGCAAAGTAGAAATTTAATTGTACAGGGAAACATGTTTCTTTACCTTTCATATGACAATAAAGCTTTGAATCCTTGAATATAGAAAATTTTTCAACCTGACTATGGTCAGAGCTAACTCTTATATTATTGTCAGTTAGGGCTGGGACGATATGGCCTAAAATCAATATTGCGATATATTGAGCAGTTCACATCAATCACGATAAATGGACAATAATAAAATACACACACACCCCAAAAATAAAGAATGTGTTGGGCCAACATAAATACTTCACAGCCAGTTATATTGATGGTAATTTTTTATTACCTTTTATTTTTATTACCTTTTATTTTATTTATTACCCTTTTTATTACCACTTTTTTAATTAACTCTGAACATGAATGTAGCCGACAAAAAAAAAGACTTTTCTTTTCATTTTTTTTAAGACACCGAAAATACTGACTTGGGCAAAATGACGTCGGTTATTGTCATCAATTTCAGTATTGGTAAATTTTCGGTTTATCGCCCAGGCCTATTGTCAGTGTTGGGTTATTGCATAAAAATTGCTCAGCTAAAGAGAAATGCAGCTAGTTGCACTAATAGCTACATGGCAGAATCAGCTGTTTACTTTGAGATAAATTCCTGTTTGAGCATTTGTTGTAAATGGTATTCTTACAATGTATATAATCATACATCTGCTCAGTGTTGCTTTTTATTTGCATGTCATCAATATAGATGGTTGCTTGTTGCCTGAGATGGCTTATAGGTTTATGCTTTGATCAGAGTGCTTTTACAGAGCATTCAAATTCACATTGTAGATGTGTTTGTAAATTTTACACCAGTTTCTCTGAAATATAATTTTTTGTTTAGCTTTGCTGTTAGAAACCGCATGTTGAGCTCAATTTCTAAGAGTAACTGTGTGAGTGGATTACATATAGTGAGAGGTCTATTCTAAATAAATGATGCAGAATTGTCTAAAGTAGGTTACATATAAAAAAATTTAGGGAGGATAAACAGTGTGGCATTTGTTAAACCACACTGCTGCTTTGCTACTTGTAGTGACAAAATTGCCCAACACTGATCATAGATAGAAGGAAGCCAAACAGCCAGAAGGTTTTACTCTGTGCTATAACATAGTTTCAGGACATTCTCTTTACAAAGTTACCACTGTCTCCCAAACTCATTCAAATGATAATAATCCGCTGATTTGACAATTTGTTTCAAAGGTTATTTTATAAAACGAGTCTAATTTTAAAACTTACCTGCCGTTTAAATACTATAATATACAATGCTCTACTGTTTATTACAGTAATATTGATAAGCCTAAAGGTTTGAATTGCCTGTACTAACAGAAATACCTTATTCAACTTTTTTTAACATTCAGAATGAAGTATATATTTACATTTATTTTATTGAGTCGATTGTAAAGCGTCCTTGGGTGTCTAGAAAGGTGCTATATAAGTGTAATGTGTATGTATGTATTTAATACAATACAGTAAATTCTCCCAACAACATTTGACACCAGTGCAGTCTAACACTGATAAAAACCTTGGTTTGTTGTGTCTCGTTTTCATAATTAACATAAATTAATGTGCTGCAACTGTTCCATTGGCTCTTAGGTAAGAAACAAAAAGATAACATCCTTCTCTGAGTTCATGTATGCAGTGAAAAATGACACCTCACTTAAATAGACTAGAGGTGCTTTGCTGTCTTTCCTGTTTAGTTTCAGCTCATTTGCACTTTAACACTAGTGTTCCTGTTGTTTAGTCGTGCACCATCTTTCAGGCTCGGCTTTCAGCAGACTGACTCACTGGTAAAAAAATATGGCTTGAGCGCAAGTTTCCAGAAAAAGCAGGAATTCTCCGATGATGTCACGAGTGCAGCTCGAACTTCTGTTGTTATAACCATTTGTAAGGACTTTAGTCAGCTGACAACACATAAAGCAGCAAGTGCACACATCCACGAGTACTAAAATTACAACATTTCCGCAGACTTTTGTGGTCAGATGTTCTCTCTCTGGTTTGACTGTGTCTGTGTGAGCAATGTGTTGGGGAATGAATAACCCCTCACCATACGTTTTTCATATGATTTTTTAAAATAATTTAGATGTCACACTTTCTCAGCAGATCTTATTGCAGATTTTTTTTGCTTAGTCTTATGAAGCATAATCAGGGAGATTTGAGTGCAATTAATTTCTTGTAAGTCTTGTAAAGTATGTCTACAAATCCTATAATTCTGCTTATAGTTTCTACAGCCTTTATTATTATAGTATAGCTTCTCAGTGTTCTTAAACAAAGGAGCTATACTATTTGTATATAGCTCAGTATTATTATTAGTATAATAAACTGAAATTATATATAATTTTAGTTTATTATACTAATATTTAATTATACTAATACCCCATATTAACCTATTCACAAATTTTATTTTCTCACATATTAAATTTAATACTATTTCAGAATAGTTCCATTTCTTTCTTTCTCTTTTTTTGACTAATTACAAAGGCGTTTGACACATACACACAGTGTCATATTGCGTACATTTTATGTTCTTCATTGTTCCTTTTTCTCCAGGTCCTGTTAGAGTAGTAATTGCAGAGGATGTTAAGAGGGGAAAAGCTAGTGAAGGTATTTGATGTGAGGAAATGTCTGCCTTTCCTATGGGCATCCCCTAAATGAGTGTCGTATAACCTTGTGACTAAGTTTCCAAAGGTGAAACGATCTGTCATGTGACTTTGTCATGTGAGGATCAACATTTCTCCCCAGGCCACGTTCAAAGATAAAATGCCTGAAAGAATAAAAGCCTCTCATAGGGGCAGGACATGACTTGGCAACTGAAACTCAAATCCTCACAGCTATTCACTGAACTCTGTACGGTGCGATAGACCGTTCCTCTTCCCACCATCTCCGACTTCAAGATTCTTGTCTTTCTTCCATTTTATCTCTTCTCGTTTCAGAGCAGGTACTTGCTGTCATTAATTCAGAACACAAATATTTACACTGGTGTTGCCGTGTGTGTAAGGGGACTTACATAATGGCATGAAGCTGGTGAATATAGGCCAACAAGCATTGTCTTCTAGAGCTACTGCAGCTTATCTCTGTTTTGTAAGATTAACTCATTTATTTCTAGCAACTAATTTTAGTATGATAAGGAAATATGTCACAGAACATGTTCTCATTGGTCTAAAAAGTTGTCACCAACCCTTCTCCTAGAGATCTACCTTCCCGAATATTTCGCCTCCAATACACCTTATTCAGATAATCAAGAATTTGTGGCATTGAATGTTTTATACACATAACAAATGACAGACAAACCCTTCTTGTCCATTTGTATGCATGTATATTCCAGAACATTATGACCACTCTCAGGTGACATGAATAACATTGATTATCTTGTAATAGTACATGTGAGAGTATGGGGTATACAGTGCCACATGAAGAACAATTAGAATATTGTGAAAAATGTAAACTATTACTGTAAACTATTACTACTAATGTGTTCCTTCATAGCCTGGATGACTTCAATATTAATTTACAATGTAGGACAAAAAGAAAAACGAATGAGAAGGTGTGTCCAATCTTTTGACTGGTACTGTATGTTTCTTTTAATGAATATAAAATATGACAATTTATTGTTTAGAATCAAATTATGAACACAAAAAGCACTAGAATTAGATGGTAAGAGTCAGTCAGACTAGTAGACTGTGTTGAATATGGGACAAATGGGCAGGTATGAACACCTGAGTGCCTGCTAATGCAAGGTGTGTCTTGACAGAACATTCCTGTCTACATCCTTTAGGTGGAGTATATATTTACCTACAGGTTAACAGGGATATCACAGCGCCTTTGGCAAATATGTGTGGCAAGAAGTTTATATTAAATGATACTGCAGTTTATCTTCACTAGATTTGGTTCTCAGTGAAGCACCAGGTTAAAAAAATTACTTAATTCCTGAAAACTGCATTGGAAATTCAGAATATCACATACTATCAGCATGTAAAATAATACTCTAAGCCTCAAAAGTCAGAGGTGTGTCCAACCACAAAGCAGCACAAAAACTGCCAACAATGTAACAGCTAGAATAAAAGACAAAAGCAAATTGGTAGCAACATTTTAATGACTAAAACAGAATGTAGTCATTTTCTTACAAATAAACTTTACAAATTAAAATATTACCAAATCAGTTGAAAGACAAGACACAACAGACAATATAATATGTATGGTAAGGGTGGGTGAGGTGGCAAAAATTAATGCATCAATAATTCAATGTTTGCAATTAATACAGTAGTTATAAAGGCACAGAAGAAGGAAATATATGAAAAAATAATGTTGGAAAATAAATTTAATTGGTTGAATTTCAGTGAGCTTCTTGTTGCTATAAATTGGTTGAGGCTCTGTAAAATCTTGCCTAAATCTTTAATAACTATAGAAATAATCAATAAATAATACATTAATAAATTGCTTCAACAGAGTACTCAGAAAGGTTCCATTTTCATGAAGGTTCTATGAAGTTTACAACAGATACAACAATCTCAAGGGTAATGATTTGGCATTTTGCTGCAGTTGGGGATTCATCAAGGCTCTTTAGTGTTCACACCATGGTTCAAACTACTAATGTAATTATGTGTGTCTCTGACCACCTCTGAATGTGGTTTGATGGGATAATGACCTTACTGTTAAACACAGTGATTGGCAATTTTCAATGACAGGAGCCAGTATTTAGAGAGCAGGCCAGCTGATGGGTGATGTATAATGTTTTGGTTGATGTTCCCAAAAGCGCTAATTTATTATTATTTTTTTTAAAGATTGCAGATTATTTAAAAATAGTAACAATCGACTCAATTACTCGGCTGACCAATTAATCAGCCTATCATTACTCCATTCACAACTGAACTTAATCATGAACACTTAGGATGAGATCACCGTGGCCTGAGGTCCAGTTTTGAGGATGTTTGTTGACCTTGTAGTTTGTTTTGCCTCAATCAGCAATAATAACTGCAGGTAATATGTGTCATAAGTTTTACGTGCATATTAGCACTTGTGTTATGAAATACTCAGCATGGCCTATTTTACCAGGTGCTCGAGAGTCTGAGAAGGTAGATATGGTTACCTGGCAAGATTAGAGTATATATGTGTTTGAATGTCATAATCACTGGTAAAGGCAAATACAGTCCTGCTTGATAAACAAGTAGCCTTGTCATGGAAGTGCGTTACTCACACCACACTTAGTTCAGGTGCTCTGTTCCTGATTCTCTTTACTGTAAAGGACTTTCTGTTTCATTTGCTGTTGTGTATGTGCTTCTTCATAAGTACAAAACAGACAAGTGTCTGTTTAATGAATAACCAGCACAGACACGAGGGCTCATGATGCAGGTGTGGAGTTTTCCCACAGTGTTTTTACCTCCCCTATGGCTTTCTGTTTTCTCTTAAGTTTAAATTGTTGCTGTGTTTAATGACATACTAGTGCATCCCCTGAAATTTTATATTGTAACAAAGTTCATTTGGGTTCAACATTTATTATTATTACATATAGTTTAAATTCATTACACATAAAGTGACATAATTCAAATATTTTTTGTTTTAATGTTGATACCGATTAAATAGCAATTTATTAAAATTACAAATAAAATATTCTAATCTGTTTTTCTGATTTTCAGGAGCTATAAATCACACTGTTCAACAGTAAAACTACAACTGCAATTATAATTGTTTGTAACTGCATATTTAGTATTTATCTACAGTATCTGAAAATCAGGACAAGGCAGGATTTTTATTTATTTATTTAGCTTCCACTTCAAGTGCACTTCTAATATAATACAGTCATACGCAAAGGTTTGTGCACCCCTGGTTAAATTACATGTTATGATTTTCTAATTCAAAATAAGGCAACTAATCCTGTAGGGAGAACACGTCAGTACATTTTAATGCACACTTGCTGTTTATTTAAAAACAACATATAACACACACACACACACATTGTTTTTAGTGCAGCTATATATTTTTTAAGCCATTCTAAAGGTTTGCAATAATTATTACCAACAATATACATATATCTGGTTCTAGATAAATGTATAAAATTAAGCATGTCTAACAGTAACAGTATCAGTGATTTACTAACGTGGTTGTTCCATCTCTCTCAGCTATGTGGCCTGGCCCTGATTGTACTAGGAATAGTGGTGCAGGTGGCTCTCCACAAGACACCGGTGATTAAAGGGGCATCTGGCTCTGCAGCCCCGCTTGTGCTCATTGTTGTTGGGGTTGTCATCTTCTTCATCGCCTTTTTCGGCTGCTGTGGAGCCTGGAAGGAGAACTACTGCATGGTCACCATGGTAATGTCCTCATTATACAGTCACAGTACCTAATTAACTTTCCCTGCTCATCCATTCTTTCATAGCAACTGTTTGTTGTTGGTTAGACAAGCTTTTACAGAATACTGGCTAAAATAGTCAGTTTAATCTAAATAACAAAAACTGAGCATGTTTGTTCAGTGCTACTATGCACCTGTGACATAAAAGTTTCCAGTTTACAATCCTGAGCTGGACTATGTTGCTATAGATAAGGTTGGAAACAGTGACGAATTTGTGTCAGTGACATTAGCTTGATTATACTACAAGAAACTATGTACAATCTTAACAGCATAACCTTTCACAAACAACAAAAAAAAATTAAAATTTCTTTACATAGTTATTAGTTATAAGTGTTAAAAGTGAACTGATGAGTTTATTCAGTATGGTTACATAGGAAATAGGCTAAAGACTGCTGACCCATGCTATCAGTGGAAAATCAGGCTTTAGGATCCAAACAGACTGGTCCTACCAGATACCAAGAACCTTGTGCCTTGTTTATGCTTTTTGCTCCATTAAAGGGTCAAGCAGTCATGCAATGGAAAATAATGGTGCAATTTGTTGTATGCAGCTTTATGACACAGCATTAACCTGCCCTTATATTTTTCCCTTCAGTTTGCCATCTTGATCTCTCTTATCATCCTTGTTGAAATTGCAACGGCCATCACTGCTTATGTCTTCAGGGACAAGGTGAACAGATTTTTAATACTGCAGTCATTAAACTGAAAAAAAAAAACAGTGAAAATGAAAGTGAATTTACATTTGTTGATACATTTTGAATAATGAATGTTATTTAATGTAGTACTAGTAATTTTAATATGTATGTGAGTTATGTATGCACCAAGTGCATCTGCAAAAATGAGAATATCATGAAAATGTATTTGTGTTCATAATTTAATTCGGAAAGTAAGTCATTTTATATTCATTTCAAGCCTTTTTATGTTTTAGTGATGAAACTATGTTAATAGTAATTTTACTTAAACAAGAAATTAATATTCTAAAATTATGCATAATATTGTTAATATTATTTATGAATATTATTAATCAACAGTAATTTTTTAGACAAATCCAGATGAATTAATTAAAATCAATTTCACAAAAGTAAGACCATTATCTACTGTATTTTGATGATAGAGTTTCAGTAAGAAGTCCTAATTTCCAGATTTGGTGAACATTAACATTGTACCTTTTTTCCCTTCTAGCTGGGAGGCCTGGTGGATGAAGGTCTCAATGACATGATCGCCCAGTACAACAATGGAAGTGTAGAGTATATTAAAAGCCTTGATGACATTCAGAAGCAGGTTTGTGGTCCACATCTTTACAATATATACAGTTCAGCTGTGACCTTTTATTTGAACCAATGTCCTAATAATTGGTAGTAATTCGTTTTGCCTTCTTTGAAAACTTGTTTTAATATGTGCACATAATTTTCATGTATTAGATAAAATTAAAAACATATTACTTCAGTACAGTTTTGTTGTCAGTTGACAATTAAGGTTTTTGAACCACATGTAAGTCGTGCACATTGTGTTATTTTCTTTTGTTGTGGTCATGGTAATTGTTGGAACATATCATTTTGATCCATTTGAGAATGAGAAGGAATTTGAATGTCAAAAAACAAATTAGTACTGAAAAAATCAAGATAATGTAGACACTCTCTGGCTGGTTCATCAAGGTACTGTGTACTTTTTAAGCTAATGTGTTTGTTTAGCAGCATCTGTTGTTGACTTTAAATTCACATCCTGCTTCCTGGTTGTCCTTCAGTGATATAGCCTATAACCTTAAACCCTGCCCATGCCAGTGACATTTACAAAAGTCTCTCTGTTTATTAAACAAATGCATTTGTTTCATCAGTGGAGGCTTTATTGTGTAATTTGTGACTGGCTGATTCAAATGCTATGTGTGATTTCCTGAATGACCGTGTTCAGCAAACTACAAACGTTTAAGCACCATGGAATGAATACTGTAAGGCTTAAAAACTGCAGACACTTCAGATTCTTATGGGATTAAAATCATTGACCTCATCAATTCCATCGCTTAAATTGCAACAAACCTCCAAGTATAACTAATCCAGCTTGAATCGGGCTTAAGATCTCAGCACAGAGAAGTAGAAAATCCGATCTGCTCTGGGATTGTTGATGTGCACATTTATTGAAATATTTTAATAAACCATAACAGATGGAAAATACACTCTATAATCATCAATGAACAAACAGACTGCAGACTACATTCTACAATTGAAAAGTGTGACCATTTGTATGTGTGTCTTTGTGTGTGTGTGTGTTTAGCTGAAATGCTGTGGAGCAAATAACTCTACAGATTGGGTGAAATTCAAGCCAGACGGCAAGTCTGTCCCAGACTCTTGCTGCAGAAACATCTCTAAAGACTGTGGTCTGCAAGCCATGAACGACGGTAACAAGATCTACACGAATGTAAGCACCAATCCAATTTAACCATTTTTGCATACACACCAAAGGTTTTAGTCTAAGAATGTTATTCTTCCTTAAGGCATGATCATATAAACAGCAGTTTTATTGTTATTGTCTGACTAAGGTCTTAGCTGCTCTAAGCTTAGCCTGACCATAATATGTGGTCCAGACCATCATTAGTCAGAGATATTTGAAGACACAAATACTTAAACATATACTCCCACATAGGTTTTCTGGCTTTTTGACACACACTGGTACCATACATGCCGCTTCTTTTTTATATATACAATAACAAACATGAGTAACAAAAGATGAAAGGTATTCTTCATATTAACTTTTTACTGGGAGCCACCTCATACAGGCATAACTGCAAATGTAATCACTTACTCACCCTGAAGCATTTCTGACCAAACCTGCTTATTATTTCTGACCAAACCTTATTATCACAATAATTGCTCACCCATAAAATGTATTTGTTGTCATTCATCAACACAAGCAGAATGTTTAAGAAGAAAGTACACCCTCTGTTTTTCTCCTCTACCAGACATTTTTGTCATTTTAACTATCAAGTCTAATGAGTTATCTTACTATACTATGTAAATATAATTATTCAGTTATATGATCAGCTACATAGTTGTCATTTACATTCTGTACTAACAAATTAGTCTGCATTTCTCACTTTTTGTTTGGATGTAAATGACAAAAGTAGCACAAAATTATATAAGTAATAAATATTTAGATTTGCTGTTATTGGCCAAATTCTATAGGGGTTAAATGTGCACAATTAAACTGACTACAAAAATTACAAAAAAAACATCAAACTTCAGCTGCCAAAATAGATTTATTTTATATTTACTTTGTCTAAAATACGTAAAATATTCTAAATCCAGTATCAGTACCCATAGTTAGAAAAAATGAATATAAAATTTCAGAATTATTTTATTACCAGTAATAACTGTGGCTTCTTAGGGTTAACTTTGTGTGTCATACCTGCATTAAAAAAACTGTTTGCCTCATGTTTCACACGTAGGGCTGTGAGGAAGCTCTTGTGACACTGCTGAAGAACAACATTCTATGGGTTGCAATAGCTGCACTGGTCATCGCCTTCATAGAGGTACAGACAAGTTCTCTCATTCACTAGATTACTTAAGTGATAATTCAAGTTTTCAATAATTGTATTTTAGTGAAGCAGTACTGAAAATGAATGACAAATCTCAGAAGTAATTTAATTTTACTGTTAACTTAGTATGATTTAGACACAGTACCCACAGTAAGGGTGAGGAAAAATAATGATTATATCAGTACTTAAAGGAATGGTTCACACAAAATTGCATTTATACAACATTGCACATACCTTACAGTATAGCCGATAAGACAAGGCATGTTTTGTCTGAGTGGGAAAATATCAAGACCACATACTGTCTACACTCATTGTTCATTTTATCAGCTCCACTTACCATATAAGCATATTTTCAGTTCTACGTTTACAAATTGCAGTCCCTGTTCTTCAGTGGTCAGGACCAACACAGCAGATATTTTGATTGTGGATCATTCCCAGCACTGCAGTGACAATGTGATGCACATTTTTAATAGTTAACTCACTGTAAGACACCTATCTTGTTGGTCCACCTGGTATATGTAAAGTGAGCAACAGTAGCTCATTTGTTTCTGCACAGTTTGTGTTGATCATCCTCTAGTCCTTCATCAGTGATCTCAGGACACTGCTCACAGGATGCTCTCGAGTGTGTATTTTTCAGTTAGCTAAGATGCTGACACTATGACCAGAGGATCACGAGTTTGAATCCCAGTCATGCTGTTCGCCATCGACAGGGCCTGAGAGCAAAAACTGGCTGTGACTCTCCCTGATTGATTACTTTCACACTACAATGTCCACTGGCTCAGGCATCTACTGATTGGTTCATCAGAGCTGGGTTTCATTAGTT
>BRDA01010204.1:2230-21892 GCA_036984385.1 Crenuchus spilurus
AGTTACCTTTTTACCTCGAGGTTCAACACGTCCCCGCAGTTTGTCGTCGACCGATACACCTCTACAACGTCGCTGCAACATCTCCACATAGCCAGCTGCTGTTTGACGCCCCTGCACAACTTGGAGCTCCATTTTTCCATTGAAGGAAAAAGCACCCCAAATCATGAGTTGTGTGAGGTTCATGAGCTGTGAGGTTATGAAGGAAAGCTCCACTGTACAAGCTAAAAATAGGACACAATGATCCGTTGGAATTACCAACTTCAGTACCAGACCAATCACAATAATTTTGTGTTTCGATTCCAAAATAATACATAAGTCACATCCCCACATTGAACACTTAATGCTTTAACAACTGTAATCTACTTACTTGCTGAGACGAGGTCCATATATTGGCAGATAGCATGAAGCAACAGTCTCTCAAAACTAGTGCACATAAAGATGTTCAAATCAATTAAATATCATCAACTTCATATCATTGATACAACACAAACTCAATGGAAAATATACCTGCTGCCAAGTTTGGTGACATAGACTGAGTGTGGCTCAGCTCCAAAGAAAGTCAGCAGGTTGGTCTCCAGAAGCTCCAGTGTCCCCTTTAACAGAACAGTTCATTAGCCAAGAATGACTGAAGTGTGTATACACTGACAAGCCAAAATATTAAGATCATTAAGATTGCCACCAGAACTACTTTGATCCGCCAACCCATGGACTCAACTCTGATGGTTCATTGTGATATTAGCAGCAGATTCTTTAAAGCCTGTGAAGTGAAGCTGCTGAAGATTAGCCTGGTTATTCCAGCACAACCCACAGATACTCAGACTGAGGATCTCGAGTCCACATGTTTCTGATCTTGTCTTATATCTTTGCTTTTAATGCATGTGTATAATGTTTATGCTCTTACTGTACTTGAGCTGCTGTAACACCTGACTTTCCCTCTGGGATTAATAAAGTGATCTATCGCAGTCAGCTGCTGACCTCAATTTCTGTCATTTGCAAAGTAACAACGTAATGTTCTGAAACTGCTCAGAATTACTTGTATTTGTTGGTTTCAAATCCAATTATTAATTATTATTAAACTGTGTATAAACTGTGATGATGTGCAGAAGTTGTGTGTGAATAAAATGTGAGTTTTGTGTAGTCGATGCTAAATCACTTTAACAAAGGAGAGCACATACTTTCAGAAAAAATGTCTCACCAGTGGAATGCGTCTTCGTTTCAATGTTGCACGCAACCTTCGATCAATCCTTTGAAAGCATTCCTGAGCAGTGTAGGCTGGATTTACTAATGAAAGAGAAACACTTATTGACCACCATCACATGAACCTGATTAGTGGCACCCAGTTCCAGCCCTGGAGAACTGTACTGCAGGATAGTTTGGTGATTTCCCCAAAATGTATGAAAGACCACTAATAAACCTGCAAACTGCTGAGCAGTGATAGCCCAAAGCACATTTTTTCAGTTCTGATCTGATTCCGATACACAGCTGAGGATACTAATAGAGATTCTGACAGAAGAGCTCTTTTAACTTATAAATTATTATTATTGCATTTAAAGCTACTTAAACCACACAGAACTTCATATTAGAAGAATAAGAAAAATGTCCATAAATGCACTGAAGTAAAATGCGTTCTATCACTTCACATACAAAGCAGCAGCAGCAACCACAACGGTTTTAATTCAAATTAAATCAAATTAAAACTGAAATAAACATCTTAAATCTATACAGATATAAGATCACATCGGTCCCATCTCTACTGATGAACTGAATCTGAGCAAATCATCACATTGTGCTGCACTATGTTCCTCGAGGTTCAGCTCAATCAACAACAGCAGGCACAAATGTGTCACATGAATAGTGAAACAAATGGTTCCTCACACTCTCTCTGATCTTTGGAGGCTTTGCTGGAGTTTCTAACCCTTGCTTCCTCTTCCAGAAGGGCCAGCAGTTTCTCCTGCTCCTCTCCTGTGCGGTTCATGAAGTCACTCCAATACTGAGAGAAAGGAGAAAGACTGACTTTACAAGGCAGCTGTATGTTTAAACTGAATCACCTGGAACAGGCTGCTGTACCTCCACATAGCTTCCATTGGTGCAAGCTTCAGTGAAGACTGTGGGTGAGGCTGTCTCACATACTTCAGCCTTGTCATTGGAGCATTCATCCCGCTCCAGAAGATTAGCCAGGTAGCGAGCTATTTTACAATTTGATTAGCAACAGGAAGGAAACAGGATCAAAACTTTGTTTTTTATAAAGACCTGCAGTATTCTTTGTGTACTTAAATCATACTACTGAAACATGATGAATAATCCATTAGGCACGTTTATGTTGGCATAAAGCCACTGAGTAAAGTGTGTCTAAGAATGGCATGCCTAAAGCCAACCAAAACATCTTTCCCTCAAATGAAATAAGAGTACTTACAGTTCTCCTGTCTCCTCTGGCTTTTCTTGCCCTTGGCTTTGGGCGTGAGGTCAGAATTGCGGATGGCCTGGCTTATAAAGAACTGCTTCTTTTTGGCTGGAGAGACACGTTTGGCTGGTGAGCTGGGCAATGAGGAGCAGCTCTCTTCTATCAGACTAAAAGATAAAGACATATCCATTAACACCAATTTATAGTCCTACTGATAAGTCTCACAAAAAACATGTAAAAAAGACTAAATGTGTGTCTGCAGGTGTGCTGCAGATCTTGTTGAGTTCACAAAAAAAAGTGCATTGTTTCTGGAGCAGCACTGAAGCCCTACAGTGCTGCCCACCAGTTTTTTTTACATTGGCCTTTAGCCAGGAGTCAGCCTGCCTGCATTAAAGGAAATGTTCACCCAAACATCAGTTTTATGTGTTTTATACATTTTATCCAAAATGTAACTATCAACAAAGATGTGTCTATTGTCCAAAATTAGCTTCTTAATGTTAAACTGAAGTTGCAAGGCTAACATGTCTAAACAAATCATGGAAACTGAAATCTTGTTTGGTGACAGATGTCTATTATATAATTTTAAAGATCCAGTGGAAAACAGAAGCAAATTTCAGACACCAAACATGGCTCAGCTGACTGAATGTAAGTACAAGGAAGTGAGGAGCAAACTGTGCACATTTTCACTGAACCACTGAAGCACATTCGTATTTGTCACTCACCCCTGACATCAAATATAAGAGCATAATAAGGTGATGGTGTTGAATAAAAAAAAAATGAAATTTTCCTTTGTGGGAGTTTTTTTTTTGAGAAGTGAATTATAAAATCAATATCATTAGGAGTGTAACCCAGTATTTTATCCATTTAAGGTCTTCAGCAAGGCAGAAGTAATGGATTTTAGGTTTCTGCTGTTAGAGGACAATAACATATACAATCACTTTTTTAATGTACACCTCTACCAAATGGTTAAAATGGCATTTTATGGAAAAATCACAACACACACCACAAGCTTATTTAGGAATCTCACACACTGGGAAAAGGCCTGTAATCCAGCTCTCGCTCTAATTATCAAATCAAATCCCTGTTATTGTCACATCACATTACACAGGTGTGAAGGCGAGTGAAAATCTTAGGTGCGTAGTCCCTTACAGTACTTTGACACAAGAAATATAAAATATGCAGATAACAATTATACACATTACTTGCAGATTTCTAAATATACAGCTTTATAACAGTCATGTTATGAAATAAAAGCTCCGATATATACAGTTGTACACTTTTCCATACATGTATTTTGGTCATTATGAGGTAGATATAAGTGATGCTTTTAAAGTGACTATATAGGGATAGAATATTATTATATGTATAAAGTTCCAGTAAAGTTCAGTGAGCCTGTGTTGGAGTGTGGATGTGGTGTCGATTGTCCATAGAAGACATGATGATGAAGATTCAATACTATAGTACTACTGGCTGTTCAGTAGCCTGATAGCCTGGGGATAAAAGCTCTCTCAGAATCAGCTGGTTCTGGATTTCATGCTTTTATGCAATGCTTTCATGAATTCTCAGCACCTGCCTAAGGTTCTGAGGATGCGCAGGTTCACTGCAAACTTCCTCAGCCATGTGACATAGAAGACGCGGTGTTGTACTTGATAGTACCTCCACCTTTGTCATTTCTAATTGTGTACACTTTTGAAACAGAGTTTCAAAGCTAAAAAGACAAAAATGGCTAGTCACCTGTTTTTGATATATAGGTGTATGTATGTAGCTTCAGTTAACATTTATATAATTCACATTAACACATTTCCATTTTCAGTCTTTAAAATGCTTAATTGAGCATGTTTGTATTTTTATAGTAACATTTTTTTTTAATTATTTTGAATCAAATACGTTGATCAAGTATGTCAATATGGAAAAATAATTGTTGTTATTTAAATGATGAGGTGAAAATACAGATACCAAATACTAGCATGTCGTACACTATGTAGAAAAGGGCAAAATCAAGAGTAATAAAATGGAGTCAAAATAGCCAAAGACTCCTAAAGGGTCACTACTAAAGGATTGGACTATTTACAGTTGACTGAGATGTTCATATAATGTATAATTAAAAATGTGTACCACAACCAGCAGCTGTGATTAAGCTGTACACTAACCTACTCTCCTGTAGTTTATTGGCATCAGACCAGCATGTAGTATTTTCAGTATAAAAGGTTTATAAACGGGGAACCAGCTTTAGGATTGACAAATGACATTAAATAGACAGAGACATTAGAGAAGTGATAAATGTAAGAGTATATATGTGTGAAAACGAGCTGTTTGGCTTGGATAGACTGCTGAGTCAGCCTGACATAGTTCCTTTGACCTATTTATTATTTTTAAGGTTAATATCAGATTCTCAATCAGAATCTTTGGCCATATTATAGAAAATCAATAACAAGCCATCAAGGTCAATGGAGAGATTTTTAATTTAAGTGATCAGCTTAGCCAGGCTAACTAGATACGTGTAAACACATCGGAGAGCTGGGCTGTTTGTCTGGCGTTAGCCTGCTAGCATAGCTAGCTTAGAGTACGTTTTTCCCTGTATTAATACATGTTTTTGGTTCACATGTCGTTTTTATTTAGTTCATTTGTTTTGTTCAGATTTCACACAATTCCAAACAGTGTACGTTAACATTACAATTTATTTAACCTTAATATCATCTAGCTGAGTAGGTGTTTCCACAACATAAATAATTTACTGCTTACATAATAATGCTCACTTTACTAAGGAAAGAGCGTCTAACGTTAAATGTACTCGTGTACGTAAACGCTAGCAATTTTTAAACAAACGCTTATGGGAACAAGATTAATCATAAACGTATTGTTGGATTTTCCCATTCTACCTTAAATGGTGCAGCAGTTACATGTAAACACATATCAGCCAGGAGCCCGTATGTAACGTTAACTAATGCACCCTTTAAGGTGGAACGGGTCCACTGGAAAATCCAGTAAGAAGCGAACTTAAGCTTCGTATAGCTGATCTAACAGCCAAAATTAATACCGAAATTACTCACATTACATCGTGGTCTTCGTTGTTGCTGTCATTATTAAGCACAACCATCTCGCAGTCTTTGAGTTTAGCAGAATAGCTCGGCTAAAATAAAGTGAAATCTGATGTCTTAAGAACACAAGCTGCCTCAGATGCTAACAGAAGCTAAGCTGTATGTAAGGAGCCGCAGGACCAGCCCTCCGGTATGGAGAACCAAAAATGACAAAAGTATAAATAAATAAATAAATGGAGGACCAAAAATGACAAAAGTATAAATAAATGGAGGACCAAAAATGACAAAAGTATAAATAAATAAATTAATTAATTGATAGATAAATAAATGAATAAATAAATAAATGGAGGACCAAACATGACAAAAGTATAAATAAATAAATAAATAGATATACATTTTTTCATGAAAAAGTGTATATACTAATTATAAATGTTTTTACTTTATTTATGTATCTAACATGTCTACATTTATTTATTTATGTGTTTAACATGCCTACATTTATTTATTTATGTATTTCCACATGCCTACATTTATTTATTTATGTATTTCCACTCGTGTGCATTTACTTTTCTTCAAACCGTATGTTAATTGAGTGGGCGGTTCTAACTTCATTCTAAAAGCACGATTGGTTAAAGAGTTCCGATAGTTTCCTCTCTATTAGTAATGCCTTGGTTTACAGCGACTGTTCTGTAGCAATACTGGCCATTGGACTTAGCTAGTTAACTACAACTGATGAAATGTCTTTGAGAACAATTGCAATTGATTTAAGATCATTGGCGAATGTTTGTGAGAACCACGCGCCAAAGGACTACATTTACAGATGTATAGAACGTGAACATTAGATGTAATTAAGAGCGTTGATTATCGCCAAGCTTTCCAAACACTGAAAATATTTTAAACTGCGTCTGGATACGTAATCTGCGTAGTGCGCTCGTACATGTGAACCGAAATAGCGTCTCCTAAGGTCTGAAATGAGTATCCAGCTCATCTCCAATTTAAACCATTATCAACACTCCAAACAGCAGCAAGCATGTCTTTTTGAAAGACACTGTATTCTTTGTATTGTACTGGTCAGCTACATCTCGTAGCAGTTCTGTTAATGGCCTCCACTCCACTTCTGTCTGGTTCACCAAACTGACCAATCGTGCTTTTAGAATGTTAGGACCGCCCACTCAATTAACATACGGTTTGAAGAAAAGTAAATGCACAGGAGTGGAAATACATAAATAAATAAATGTAGACATGTTAGATACATAAATAAATAAATAAATGTAGACATGTTAAATACATAAATAAATAAATAAATAAATAAATGTAGACATGTTAAATACATAAATAAAGTAAAAACATTTATTATTAGTATATACACTTTTTCATTAAAAAATGTATATCTATTTATTTATTTATTTATACTTTTGTCATGTTTGGTCCTCCATTTATTTATTTATTTATACTTTTGTCATTTTTGGTTCTCCATAGTCCGGCGCTGGACGGGTTTGTTTGTTGTAGAGAACTTAAAACTAAAACGCCTTCAAAGTAAACGTCTGTTAAAAGACTAACAAAAGTTATTTCAGTTTATTGGTTCAGGTTTCCAGCTAATATGTTTTGCTGATGTTTCTTTAATTGATTTGAAGCTGATGAAAAGTAGAGTTTTGGGCGAAACAGCACTGAAATATCAAAACTATCGATCATCACCTCAGAAGATCACATTTTTATTACATTTTCCAAACAAAACATACAAAAAAACAGCTCAGAGATGATGGGACATTTAAGGTAAGATATATAAATAAATGAATATGTATTTTGCGGGTAACTATATAGAGATACGTGGTGCAGCTGTCTATGGTCTACTGGTTAAGGACACCGTCATGTGACCGGTTCACCAGTTTGATCACCAATTTGGTGCCCTGGCTCTTGAGTAAGGCACCTACAGTGGCTTGCAAAAGTATTCATACCACTTGAACTTCTCCACATTTTGTCACCTTGCAAACACAAAATTAATGGTTTTTATTGAGATTTTAAGTGATAGACCAACAAAAAGTACCACATAGTTGTGAAGTAGAATGAAAATGATACATGGTTTTCAAAATTTTAATCAAATAAAAATCTTAAAAGTGACTTGCAGAAGTATCCAGCCCCCCTATATCAATATTTTGTAGAGCCACCTTTCACTTCAATTACAGCTCAAGTCTTTTGTTGTATTTCTCTACCAGCTTTGCACATCTAGAGACTGAGATTTTTGCCCATTCTTCTTTGCAAAATAGCTCAAGCTCAGCCAGATTGGATGGAGAGTGTCTGTGAACAGCAATTTTCATGGCTTGACACAGATGCTCAATGGGATTTAGGTCAGGACTTTGTCTGGGCCATTCTTACACATGCATATTCTTTGATCTAAATTAGTGTCATTGTCTTGCTGGAAGGTGAATCTCCTTTCCAGTCTCAAGTCTTTTGCAGCCTCCATCAGGTTTTCTTCTAGGATTGCCCTGAATTTAGCCCCATCCATCTTGCCATCAACTCTGACCAGCTTCCCTGTCCCTGCTGAAGAAAAGCATCCCACAGCATTATGTTGCCACCACCATGTTTCACAGTGGGGATGGTGTGTTCAGGGTGATGAGCAGTGTTACTTTGCCGCCACATATAGCGCTTTGCATTTAGGCCAAAAAGTTCAACTTTGGTCTCATCTGACCAGAGCACCTTCTTCCACATGTTTGCTGTGTCCCCTACATGGCTTCTGGCAAACTGCAAACGACAATTCTTATGTCTTTCTTTCAACAATGGTTTTCTTCTTGCCACTCTTGCATAAAGGCCAGATTTGAGGAGTGCATGACTTATAGTTGTCCTGTAGACAAATTCTCCTACCTGAGCTGTGGATTTCTGCAGCTCCTCCAGAGTAACCATGGGCCTCTTGGCTGCTTCTCTGACTTCTCTCCTTGCTTGATCTCTCAGTTTAGGTGGATGGTCATGTCTTGGTAGGTTTGCAGTTGTAAAATACTTTTTCCATTTCTGGATGATGGATTGAACAGTGCTCCTTGGGATGCCCAAAGCTTGGGATCTGTTTTTATAACCTAACCCTACTTTAAACTTCTCCACAACTTGATCTCTGACCTGTCTGGTGAGTTCCTTGGTCTTCATGATGCTGTTTGTTCACTAGTGTTCTCTAACAAACCACTGAGGCCTTCACAGAACAGCTGTATTTATCAGTGGTGGACAAAGTACTCAACTCTAGTACTTAAGTAAAAGTATTGATACTCATGGTCAAAATGTACTCAACTACGAGTAAAATTTGCTCAGTCAAAAGTTTACTTAAGTTAATGTACTGAAGTACTTACTTTTGAAAATACTTAAGTATTCAAAAGTACAAATTATGTTTTCTAATATCAGTACATTGCTGTATTGTTTTGAGTCCTTTTACAGAACTTTGTAACTTGCTGATACCACCTGATGATGTATTGACATGTAGAACCACCCTGCATCTGTAAAACTTCAGCATAAAAATGCAATAAAAAATAGGACAGCTATTTTTGTCATTTTTACAATCAACATCAGATTGATTTTTAAAATTAAATTAAAATTAAACCTTGCTAAATAAAGCAATAAAATTACTATATAATACATACTTCAAACATGGCTTTTCTGGTTCTGTAATTAGATTTTAGGGAGTTTATCTGTTTAAGGTTCCCCGCCTGCCTGTCTAGAACAGATGTAATGGTAGCCTGATTGGATGAACTTGAAGAAGTGATGGAAGTTGACTACTGAGTAAAAAGAGTGAGATGAACAATGATCATTTCAATCAATCAATCAATCAATCAAAATTTATTTATATAGCGCTTTTTACAATGGGCATTGTCACAAAGCAGCTTTACATATTTAATATCAAACAAACTGAATCTAAGCCCGATGAGAGCAAGCCGAAGGCAACAGTGGCAAGGAAAAACTCCCTCAAGGCTGGAGGAAGAAACCTTGGGAGGAACCAGCCTCACAAAGGGGATCCATCCTCCTCTGATCAAACTACTGACAGAGATTTACATCCTTAGTTAAATCTGACATTGTGCCATAGTATACAACATTAATGATATTAATAATAGTGATCATTGCATTCATATTTGGTATCATAATTTAAAATGCAGTAGCATTAGAGCTTCAGTCCAATGTAAGTGAGCAGCAGGTCTGGTGTCAACCTCAGGAAAACCCACTTCAGAGCAGAAGGAATTGACCGCAGTAGGTGTAATGGAACTCGTGGTCTGTTGTGGACTGCAGGAGAATTCAGCCATCAAATCCCAGATATTAGAAGTTATAACGACTGCTCTGTTTTAAACACTAATATTTTACAGTTTAAAATCAGCCACATTAAATTGACTGATTAGATAGTCTACATGCTTTACAGCCTAACTGTGATGGAAACGTGAACACGTGAGCATCATCATGAGTTCACATGTGAAGGAGAGTAATTAGCTTATCGCTGAAGTAAACAGTTACAAGCAAAATATTTCACTAACCACTTAAAGCTCTGTGGTGTAGCCATTAACTTTACTAAACGTCGAGTTTTCAGCTCTTGGTAGAGGTCGCGGAGCTTGTCGGTCAAACTCTTAGACAAGTTACTGCTGTTGCCAGTTTTGTAACTGCGGTAAAGTTAGTTTACTTTACTTTACATTATTTACATTTAGCAGACGCTTTTATCCAAAGCAACCTACAATAGTACAATAATAAAACATTAAATTAAATGTCCATTAAATGTCCATCGGTACACATGAGTAGTTAGCTTGGCTAGAGCAGGTGCTCTTTGAAAAGCTCAGTTTTAAGGAGTTTAATATTGTACATTTGTTTTATATTAGTATTTCCGCTTTTCCTCACCAGTAAACGAAACCCAGAATCACCAGTACAGTTACAGTTTTGTGGTGAAATAGACAAAGACAACAAACTACAACCACAACATTTAATAAAATTCACTTGTTATGAAGAAGCCAGGGCACAAGAGCTTAGCTTTGTGTTCACTCTGGCTACAAGTAGCAGTGAGTGTTAGGGACCGTTGCATAATTACTATAAATATAAATAACAAATATAACTATACTGTATATATAAAATTTTGAAAAGGTGCCAATAATTTTGTCTGGCCCATTTTTGGACTTTTGTGTGAAATTATGTCAAATTAGCCTTTTTTTCCTCTGTTTTTTGTGTTGTTCCAATACACACAAAGGAAATAACCACGTGTATAACAAAACATGTGTAATTGCAATAATTTTCTGGGAGAAATACTTCTACTTTATAGATATAGAAATACTTAACTTCTGTGAAGTTAAAGACACCCCACACACACACACACACACACACACACAATAGTGAACACACACACTAATGTGCAGTCAGTTCACTTGCCCGGAGCAATGAGCAGCCCATCCACAGGGTCTGGGGAGGAGTTGGAGTTTAGATGCCTTGCCCATGGGCTGATTACCTAACCGTGAGCCCATGGCTGCCCTCATGGATATCAAGAAAATGAAACAGTTAAAACATGCACATGTGAAGTTCAGGTTTGAATCCTAGCTGTGCAACAAGCAACATCAGTCTAGTTAAAGATGGTGTGTCTCTACGTTCATACCTAATTTTGACTGTGCTCATGCTCCAGCACTACCTAGTGTTTACCAACTATATGTTAAGAGTTTATGGCATTAACAGTTACAGAACATTTATATTTCCTGTAATTACTTATTGTTTGGCTTTGTGCATCATTACATAGTGTTCCTGTATTTTACATCAATACATCATAAAAGTCTCCTTACAGGGTTCCTGCAACTTTTAACAGGTTACACTTAAGACATTTTAAAATCATTATTATATGTAACAAATGTAAACTCAGGTGAAGTATTAAAATATTTCACAAGTTAGACCCCAATGAAGGTCATGTGAATATGATTTTACATACACATAAATATAATTTGTAACTGAATTTAGTAGCCATATTGCATGTAAAGTAGCATTAGCTTAGTTGACTAACTTGTGTGCACATTTGTCCAAATCATCCAGATAACGAGTGAAAACTGCCTCCACCATGCTTCACACGGGACCCTATTATCAGGCCTTTTGGACATCAGTCACATGACATCTTTTGCTTATGATGATGGTTTTACACTCTGCTACAACTGACTGGTGTGCTGACTTATTAATACATGCGGTAAATACTGTCACATCCCAGGCCAAGTTCATTCATTCATTCATTATCACACCCGCTTATTCCTTATCAGGTTCGCGGTTAGTCCCCTACCCCCTCACTGGGCGCAGGGCAGGGCATTACATTAATCAACTAAGCCCAGGACAGGGCGCCAATCCATCACTGGGTGACACACAGACACACACACACACACACACACACACACACACACATACGTACCTATGGACAATTTAGATTACCCAATTCCCCTGATCCCCATGTTTTTGGACTGTGGGAGGAAACCGGAGTCCCCGGATGAATCCCAGGCCAAGTTAACTCCCATAATTATCTGCCACGGTTGATGCCATGATCAACAAGGTGGCTCGACCAAGGTGAAGTTCAGCCATTGCACTGCAGCTGTACTGACACGTGTGAGTTCCCCCAGATGTGGGAATCTCGAATGCATAATTTCTGTTAGTGGGGAACAGTGTTCATGCTCTCCCTTGATTTAAACTGGGGCTGTAGTGGCCTGGTGACCAGGGATCTTGTCTTGTGACCAGAAGGTCGTGGGTTCGATCCCCGAGCAGGTCATGACTGAAGTGTCCTTGAGCAAGGCACCTAACCCTCAACTGTTCCACGGGCACGGTGGATAGAGCTTCCCACTGCTTTGGTCACATGCTCTCACCGCATAGTGTGTTCACTAGTGTGTGTGTGTGTGTTTCACTGCATGGATGGGTTAAATGCAAAGGTCAAACAGGCAAAAAGAACCTAAAACTAAATCTAAAACCAAGGGTGGTCATAATTTTCTAATAAGACTTTATAATATTTGAGACAGATAATGGCAATGTAATGAAACAAACATGTCTGGATGACAAAGATTATAATTAAACACAACTGCATGTCCCTGCTTCAAAAGAGCACCAGTCTGTGAAGGGCATGCAGGATCAAAATGATTTTAGGTACAAAGTGTCTGGAGTGAAAATCACGGTCACGGTGACCACAGTTGAAATGACTGAGCAATTGTACTTGTCCTGGGAACGGTGCTCAAAGAGATTGAAGCATAACTGCTGCTGTTAGTAAGAATGGCACTGCTCCTTCCTCGGCAGGAAACTCGCTTTACAACATTTGAAACAGAAATGGAAAGTAATTGTCTGGAAAATAATGATTGCAAAACAGTATTCATCATATTTTTGCCTTTCTATTGACTTAAATGTTATTTCAAATTAAGTCTTTCATTAAAAAATATATAATTACTATTATGTAAAATAAATAGATCAATAAAAATAATAAAAACATGTCAAATAAGAAAATGCTGGTCAACAGTATCATGAAAGTTGTGGAAGTAGGTTTTAAATAAAAAGTTCTTCTTAACGGTTGGTGAATGAGATCCACTCTTCACTTTTATGATTAATAATAAAGACTGGGGATACATATTACTGCAATGTTTAAATACAACAGCTGTGGTTTGTTAATGCTAACTTTGTGTTGCACCCTTATGATTGTTGAAGTGGAAGAGTCTGTAGATAGACTACATCACTGTCGTCTGTGTTTTTGAGAAATGATAAAAGCACTAAAATACAATTCTGCAAAACTCAAGTGTATCAGTGTTTCCTTACATACATAATCTAAACTTCATATCCCAGTAAAATCCACTCTCTAAACATCATGTCTTTACTTAGTTTGTTTATTCATAAATACTTTATATATGACAACCATAATACTATACAGTCATGTGAAAAACTATGGCTTCACATTTCAGGACAAAAAGAACCATCTGGTTAATAATAATAATAATAATAATAATAATAATATGTTAAATTTATATAGCGCCTTTCACAAACCCAAGGACGCTTTACAATTATAGAACCCTAGTCAAAAGAAAAAAGAAAAGTTCAGATCAGAACAGTCATGAAGAGTTTGAGGTAGGGAATTCCAAAGAGTTGGAGCAGCGACACAAAATGATCTGCCACCCATCGATTTTAATTTAATATATAAATGAATAAGTTCCCTGAGATAAGAAGGGGCAAGACCATGCAAGATTTTAAAGGAGAAGGATCTTATATTTAATACGGGAGGTGACCGGCAACCAGTGAAGTTGTTGCAAAACAGGTGTGATGTGCTCAGAACGTTTTGTACAGGTGAGAGCCCTTGCAGGTGAATTTTGTACATATTGAAGAGGGTTAAGCAGAGTGGAAGGAATACCAAAAAGAAGAGAATTACAATAATCAAGCCTAGAGAAAATGAAAGCATGAATCAATATCTAAGCATCAGTGTCAGATAGAAAAGGGCGGAGGCGAGCAATTTGTCTAAGGTGAAAGAATGCAGTTTTAGCCAGCGATTTTATGTGGCTCAAAAGTAAGCAAACGGTCAAACAGTACCCCGAGATTTCTTACGACTTTAGCAGACTGCATTTTTACATCAATAAAATCCAATGTGATGTAAGGGATTTTAGTTATCTGCAATTTGGAACCAACCAGTAGAACCTCAGTCTTACTAATATTCAAACTAAGATAGTTTAAATAGAACCAGTGCTGAAGCTCTGCAATGCAGGAGGATAAAGATTTGGTTTGAAACGAGGGAGAGGTAGTACTGAGATAAATTTGAATATTGTCGGGATAACAATGAAAATCAAAGCCATGCTTCCAAATAATGTTTCCCACTGGCATGATAAAAAGAAGGGGCCCAAGGACTGATCCCTGTGGTACTCCATGATTTACTGCAGCAGTGGCTGATCTGTGAGTGCCAATTGAAACAAACTGTTGCCTGCCCACGAGATAAGACTGTAACCAAGATAAAGCTAAGCCAGTGATCCCTATAGATGTAAGTCTAGAAAGAAGAATGTCATGGTTCACTGTGTCAAAAGCAGATGTGAGATCTAAGAGTATTAAAATGCTGAATAGACCTGCATCAGAAGTAAATAGAAGATCATTTGTAACTCCTAGCAGAGCAGTCTCTTGTACTATGCATACAGCAAAAACCAGACTGGAAAGGTTCATAGAGACTATTATGAGAAAGGAAAGTGTGTAGTTGAGAAGCCACAACTCTCTCCATTACCTTTGATAAGAATGGGAGATTGAAGACATGTCGATAATTAAACAGTGTGAGAGGATCTAAACCAGCCTTCTTCAGAATTGAGGTAATGGCAGCAATTTTAAGGGCAGATGGAAAAATACCCACAGTAAAACACTGATTAATCAAATGTGCAATGGGTTTAGCTATAACAGAAGAACAGGCCTTAAGAAGCACAGTGGGTGCAGGATTCAGCTGACAAGATGATGGATTTGAATGTACAATGATATCAGACACTATTGAGGAGTCAACAGGGGTAAAGCCAGAGAGACAGGTGTTAACAGTGATGCCTTCTTGAAAAAGTGGAGGATGTGAAGTAGTAGGAAATGTTTTATAAATGTTAGCAATTTTTACATTAAAGAAGTCTAAAAAGGCCTGATACTAATGAGTAGAGCTGGTGATGGAGGACGCAGGGGGCTGAGTAAGTCTATTTATTATGTTAAATAGGCTCTTAGGTCTAGAATGGGCATTCTTTATTACATTTGAGTAATACAAAGACCGAGCAGCATTTAAAGCATTTTTATATACTGAGATATGAGCAGAGTACATTTGGAAATGAATATTAAGTCCTGTTTTCTTATAGAGCTGTTGTAGACACCTACCTTCTACTTTCATAGTTCTAAGCTCATGTGTGAACCAAGGAGAAGCATGATTCCCAGTTATTTGTTTAGTTTTCAGAGGGGCTAAAGTATTGAGTACTTTAGATATGGAGTTATTGTGAAGCAAAACTATGTCATTAGGAAAAGAAACCAGAGAGAAATCAGAGAGAGAAGAACCCAGAAGGAATTCAGATAAAGTTTCCAGATTAACAGAAGAAAGATTTCTGAAAGAGATTATGGATCTACAATGTGATTTAAGGGATGGAACACTTAGACCGCACTCAATGAGATTATGGTCTGAAAAACCTACGGCACAATCAGAAATGGAAAATTTTTTGATGCCAGTTGAACAAAGTAAATCTAGAGTATGACCATGTACGTGTGTAGGGAAGTCCACATGCTGAGTTAGTCCAGAACAGCCAAAAGCTCATTGGTGGTGGAGCAGCTAGTGTCTACATGAATATTAAAGTCACCCAGTAAAATAACAGTAGAGCAGAGTGATGAGGCAGCAGTTAACAGCTCACACAACTCTGACAGAAAGAGCCCAGCTGATTTGGGAGGCCGATAAATTAACAAAATGACCAGAGGTGAGGGAAAGCAAATCATGAGGGCCAAATATTCACAGGATGACACATCATGAAAATTCAGTTCTTTAATCTTCAGACCAGATTGAAATACTGCCGCTAAACCACCTCCCTTTCCTGTGAGCCGTGGTTTTGAAAAGTATGTAAATCCACTAGGTGTTAACATGTTCAGATGTAGAAAATCCCCAGGCTGCTGCTATGTTTCCACCAGGAGTGCATATCCAAGTTCTTCTGGATGATTAGATCCTGTATGAGTGAAGCCTTGTCGGTGATAGAACGGGAGTTTAGTAGTGCGATTTTAGCAGATAAATTAACCGGTAAGGAGGAGACAGGGTGTTCCACTTTCTCAAGCGCGCGCAGAACATCATGGTTTATACCACGAACACTCTTATTGGTTTTAACAGTCCGATTTTGTGTCCAGATGATGGGTATAGACAAACCCGTGTCCAACATATGATGAGATGATGATGAGCGCTTAGTCCGGTGTATGTATCGAGGGCAGAGCGACATAATTCAAATGTTGTTGATTCCAAACGGTGACGAGCAGGGGCGTAGCAGCAAATTCGGGGCCCTGTACACTCTCAATGTCAGTGGGCCCCTATAAATTCCAGTAAACGAGGCACATGAGCAAAAAAAAAGGGGGTATTTATTTAAATAAAAAAGCATAAATAAGGTTTTAAGCTATAAACAGATGAGATTATGTTGATGTAGCTATTTACATGTTGATATATGCGGCAGAAATATTACTGCGGGGATCATTTATTAAGTCTCAGCACAGAGTTTCACCTTTAGCTCTGCTGTGTTAGTAGACAATAGGCTTTAGCACACGCACTGAACCAAAAGACTAACTTACTTTAATCTTAAGCTAAACAACTCGGATTTAGGCAGCAATTCTACCAGTCAACAGCTAACTAGCTCTCTCTGTCTCTGTGTCTCTCTCTCTGCTGCTCCAGCTGCACCAGAGCCACTATTTGTTTCTGAAACTGGTTAAAGTTGATAACTAACGTTAGCGGCTCATAATTGTCTTTATACTTACAGCCGCAAGCAGCCTGGTTGGCAACTAACTAAACTAACGACTTCACGTGAGCCTCCAAAAATCAGCCGCAGCTGTCTGGAGTGGACTACTTTAACTTTAATTGGACTTTGCATAACAAGCAAACTCAGTTCAGGTTTGGGAAAGAAAGCAGTCAACAACTGTCTCCCCTCATTCTGCCTTCTTTCTTTTTCCTCCCTTTCTTTCTTCTTTTGAAAAAACTGATTTCTGCTTTTTGGGGAGCATGATGTGTAACCCACAGCTCATTCAATCTGGGCTCACTGACGTTACACTTGTCCCTAGTCGCTGTTGGGCGGACTAAACCATTTTGGGCCTCCAAGAGGGGGCCCCAGTATGTCCAATATGTTGAGAGGACTGTGACTAAAGTTAATTTCCTCAGTTGATATTATCAATATATTTGAAATATGAATTAATAAATAATTAATTTGAGGGCCCAATTCATTCAAAATAAACACAACCAAAAAAAAAAAAAATCAGGATTTTTATGGGCCCCTCTCCCTACTCGGGCCCTGGGTAGTCAGGTCCACTTTCCTCCCCACTACTACGCCCATGGCGATGAGTGTTTACACTCCTTAGTTCATCAGACAAGTAAGAGTGTGAGTGTGTCCGAATTCAGGGTCTGCATCCTTCGAAGGCCGCATTTGAAGGCCGATTACGTCACAACGATGAGCGAAGGCTGTCCAAATTCACCAACCTTCGAAGGCTCCTCCGAATGCAGCCCACAAATGCTTTTCCAACCATTTGAATTCGGACACACACACACACACACACACTCCAACCAGAGTTGCCAGGTTCGCGGTTTTCACGCCAAATTGGGCTTGTTTGAAAATCCAGTCGCGGGTGAAAATTCAGGACAAACAACTGCATATGAAACAGTCAATTTATTACTGCCTGCTTGTTGTTGAAACCACATACTATAAAGCCACCTTAGCCTAACAACGCCACTACGTTATCCAAACACCTTAAACACTACTCCACCAGTTTAAGCGCAAGGAAGTGGTTACACAACCCAACTCAATAACCGACAGTTAGCAACTTAGCAAGTGGTGAAAGTTCACTCACCGGCGGAAGCCTGGAGACATGTATACAAAGGGAGCGGGCTCGGGCGTTTAGCTACAGGTGCTGCTGTAGATACCAGTATTGGCCAGGTAGCAAGTCCGGTATGATTCCCAAAACACATTATACAGTAAATAAAATAAAGTAAGTTTAGTTAAGAGAAGTGAAACTCAGCAAGAAGCGGCAGCACAAGCGCGCCAGCGTACTCTCACCGACCCGGAAAATTGTTCTTAATAGGTCTTAAAATGAGCACATGACAAATTAGACAATGTCCTTATTTGTTTAATTTTGTGTGAAAAATTTACAGCCTTACTGCCTCCTGAGGAATTAAGAGGAGTCATGTTCTTAATTAATGAATCATCAGTAAGTGTGAGCACCTCTATAATGGCTGGTCTGGTGTGTATTAACACAATGCCAAGGAAGAAAGACATCTTAGAGAAGCAATGAAAGCTGCCCATCAATCTGTGAAGTGTTATAAGGCCATTTCCAAACAATCTGAAGTCCATCATTCTACAGTCAGAAAGATTATTCACAAGCAGAAAACATGCAAGACAGCCCCCATTTTCACAAGAGTGGATGACCAGGATTCTAGTGATGTGTCGTTCGCAAAAGAGCCGGCTCTAAGAGCCGATGCTTGGTAGTGAATCAAAAGAGCCGACTCCCATTGAATGAGAGCCGGCTCCCAATTTCTCATTAGCTCTGCTAACAAACCTGAGGATAGGGGCAGAACAGACAGAAGGAATCGCATCAGCCCATCTAAACTGAGGCGTCTGATTTTCTTCAATGCCAATCTGCACTAAAGGTTTATGTAGAGTTTCAACATTAAGAGTTTGGTTCTGCTGTTGATATTGTAGATTTGTTTGCAGTGTGTGTTTGTTTTTCCTGTGTTCCATTAAAAATTTATTTAAAAATGTTAAATAAGGCCTCGAGTGGCTCAGCGGGCAAAGACACTGACACTATGACCAGAGGATCGCGAGTTCGAATCCCGGTCATGCTGTTTGCCATCAACAGCCGGGGCCCAAGAAATCAAAAATTGGCAGTTCTCTCTCTGGGTGGGTAGATGATGCTCTCACTCTCCCTATCACTTTCACATTGCAATGTCTGCTGGCTCAGGCGTCTACTGATTGGGCTGGGCACCCTGTGTGCCTTTCTCCGGGCATGTTAGGCTCTCCAGTGATGGTGGTTCGAAAAGAGTTGGTGGCTGCATCACATGCAATGGAGGAGGCTTGTGCTTGCCTGCAACCTCTTAGAGTCAGAGACATTGCAAAGTGATGGGGAGAGGCCTAACGGAGGGTATGGGCTAATTGGCTTCCACTACATTGGGAAGGGGTAAAAAAATTAAATAAAAGTAAAAATGTTTTTTAGCAGAACAAATGCACAAAATGAAGCACTTATAAAGTTTATCATAAAAAGACTATAGGCAAAAGGGTTTCTCAGCACACAAACCATTTATTTTTGCTTATTTAGATTTAAATATGAGGCTACAAATGATAACAAGCAAAGAGCCGTTTGGAAGCCGAAAGAGCCGGCTCTTCTATGGGAACTTCCCATCACTATTGTTTTCACACTGCATTTTTGCGAGCTCAAAGGACTTTTATTATGACATGCCCATGTACTGTCGTCATCACTTACGTGGTATGCGTCTTCGTACACTTGACACTGATTGGTTTGTAGAAGGACGTGCATCTGACGTGTTTACTTTTACATAGGGCTGTTTCA
>BRDA01010204.1:21902-31950 GCA_036984385.1 Crenuchus spilurus
GTCACGAACTGTCAAACCAAGAGTCGACTACTACACGACACGTAATATCGATTTGTAGTGCAGTTTGAGTATACAAGGTCTTCATCAAAAAAGATACGTTGCATTTTTCTCCGAAAGAGGAACGTCGTGAAGGTTTGTTCAACATGACAGTACTTGTACTTGTAAATTGTCTATTGACTCCTGACGTTTTATACTCTACGTCGAGAAACCCAAAAAAAATTCAAAGAGATTCGGAACGTTTCACAACCCCACTTAGGACATCATTTATTTTTGCTTATTTAGATTTAAATATGAGGCTACAAATGATAACAAGCAAAGAGCCGTTTGGGAGCCGAAAGAGCCAGCTCTTCTTTGGGAGACGAGCATAAAGAGCCGGTTCTCTTAAGAGAGCCGAACTTCCCATCACTACAGGATTCACCCCAACACTTTGCAAGGCTTAGAGAAACTTAAAAAAAACCCAAAGAGCTGCATCTCATATTTTGCAGTCCTCAGTTATCTGTTAAATGTTCATGTTCATGACAGTACAACTTGTTTGGAAGTGCTGCAAGGAGAAAGCCTCTTTTTACGTTGCATAGAAAAAACTACTTCTGGAACATATGAGTTTGACGTGATGTTTAGCTATAATGCACAGCACATCATCAGCTGAGAACCAAACTGTCAAGCACTGTGGTGGAGGGGTGATTTGGGCTCTTTTGCAGCCTAAACACCTTACAGTCATTGGCTTGATCATGAACTCTACTGTATATTGTATATAAAATATTCAGTCAAATGAGAGGCCATCTGGCCAAAATTTGGTCATGCAGCAGGACAATGATCCTAAGCACACCAGCAAATCAGGGTGTACTTGGCTTCGCAATTTTTGCTTTTTTTGTTAAATATATGATACAATTGAATCAGTTGTGGCATTGTTCATCTCAGGATGTATTTACCTCATTTTAAGGCCTACTAATTACCAGACAAATTTGTCCTGGTGTCCTGGTATGTAAAACCATAAAATTCAAAGAGGCTCTTCTTTGTTTTTCACATAAATTTATGTTTTAAATAAATAACTACATAAACACAAATGCAATGTACGTTCACACGGAAGTGCATAACCATCACTTACAACTGTAGACTGTTTTTCATAAATACAATAGAATTATACAAGAGACACCCGTATCTGACGGGCTTAAAGCATTCATAATATGCATAATTTTAGATTTACAGCTACTTTTATGCTGAAGTGCTACAAAGTAAAAACAAGATGTCTAACATGTCAAACATATAAATATAAAAGATGGTTGACCTACTAACAGGTGGTTTTTGGATACAACACCTTATCTGCACAGATGCAGAGAAATGATGAAATTGCCCCATAACATTCAAATAAAAAATTGTGATATCACAAAATTTAAATTGCATAAAGACAAACTTGTAAAGTGCAACTAACACCATAAAGATGTTTTCAAATCAGACTGTAGAGTCTTTACAGAAGGCTCATAAGGAATGTTCCCCTTTGTGGATTTTAACCAATTAAAACGTGTCTAAACAAAAACAACAGAAACACAAAGAGCCACATGACAGAGAGAGACACCTGAATGGTAACAGCAATCAGATTAGTTAGTTAGTTAGTTAGTTAGTTAGTTAGTTAGTCAGTCAGTCAGACAGACAGACAGACAGACAGACAGACAGATAGATAGAGATAGAATAAGGCACCACACAAAGAAAAGGAGTAATAATAACTATGTCTGGTCATTCATGAGCATGAGCCAGTGGTTCTCCTCCATAAGAGAACCCATCTGTTCCTGCTTTAACGTGCATCAACTTATAATGTATATTCTGAATATAAACTGAATAACTAAATATAGCATAAGTCTGCCAATTCTAATGATCTTTTGTTGTAATTCACACTAAATTACCCAACAGTTTTCATATGTATTTATCTTTATTTTCTATTTTTAATTACTGATTTAATTTGTGATGTTTATCATTTAAATGTAAGTCAAATGTTTCCTTTTAAAAAAAAAAAATATTATGGAGAAATGTACATGTATGCCATGGAAATTACGTTTAAAAAGTACATTTGCAAAAACACATATCTCCATTTTTCAGTTTCTGACATAATTTAAAATGATATTTTGCTCAATAAATGGCCAAAATTACCCAAAAGGACCTAATTAAACATGTTTCCACAGATTTTAGGTTTTTTCGTTTATTTTGGCATGGCAAATATTGGCTTTTCCAGACCAACTCTATAATTTTTGATCAGATTTGATTGTGTGCATTTTTACAGGCACACAACTGCTTAGTAATTCTTTATTATTAATGTTATTCTTCTTTAAATAGCTCATAACTAGCTGCTACACAAATGTAACATCATTGATTTTGATACACATTTCCTACAGTTAATTTTCTTCACGCCATCTTTCACTGGCTCACACCTTGCTGTCCTGTGTTTTGGACTTAACTAGAAAAAGCTTGGTTGGGTCTTTGCTCTGACTGCTCTCTCTTCCTGCGTGCCTCTGTCTGCTGACTGAAGACTCTGACGTGGGCTCCATCTGTATCTGCTGAGGTTGCTTGGTTTCTGACAGCTCACTGTGTTTGCGCACTTTATTCTTTGAGCCTCCAGCTTTTGGCTGAGCAGCTCTGCTTGATGATGGCTGAGCTTCCTTGGCTGGGGAGGGTGACCTGCTGGGTTGAGGAGAAGCACTTGGAGAAGTTGTAGACGGGGTTGTTTGAGTAGTTGGGTGAGGCTGGATGCTTCGTCTGGATAGTGATCTGCGAGTTTGAGCTCCTACTAATCCACCGTTTACAGCTACTTCTCTTAGCTGGTCATCATCATCATCTGTCTGCTCCTTGGCAAAGTTGACAAACACCTGTGGACATGGAACATGTTTTCAGCATGTGCATCTACAGGATTCCTCAGGATTTTATGCTATTATAATTTTCTAACCTGGTCCAGTGTGGTCTGAGAGATGGAATAATCTGTTATTCCCAGCTCCTCGCAGCTGTTTGATAGAACATCAAACACACGGGCGAGAGGGCAGGCATGAGATGGCAGCTGGTAGTGCAGAACATTGTGGTGTCTCTCCTTTAGCTCTATTCTAGGAAATGAGTTCTTGATATAGGCATCCACTGGGCAGGGTTCTTTTGACGGTGAGGATAAGCGAAGAATAACTGTGTAGCCATCTCCAAATCTTTTGGAAAGAGAAGAACAAAAGGAACATAAATATAAAAAAAGGGTCACATTAACATTTGTAAATAATCATATGCAATAGAATATCCACAAAGATGAAGATAACTTTTATTTAATGAATGAATACTATGTTTAAGTATTTGTTTATTCTGATGAAATTGTAGATGGTACCTGTTCTTCAGGTGCTGTACTGATCCTAAGCATCGAAACCCACCATTGACCATGATGGCCATACGGGTACAAAGGGCCTCACACTCTTCCATGCTGCACAAAAACAAAATCACTGTCAGAAAGTTCAAGTTTTCATGCACAGTATATGTGAAGAACTTCAGAAAGATGAGTTTGATAAGCTCTGTAAATCAGAGCTCTGTTAGCATTGTAAGGAACCTGTACAGTGTCTGATAAGTCGGCCATAACTGTGTCAGCTGGTTTGAGCATTTTTATGAAGGATTTTTGTCCCCTACCTGTGCGATGTGAGAATAACCGCTCGGCCTTCTTTAATGACACCGAGGATGCAGTTCCACAGGAAACGCTTGGCCTTTGGGTCCATTCCAGTTGTTGGCTCATCCTGAGATTCATATTACATATTAAATATTAAAGACACTGGACTGAAAGGATTAACAAACACATTTCAGATGAATTTCTATTATTTTATTTCTATTTTTCCCCACATTTATTTACTTGTTTTTACATCATTTGAAAAATTGTGAACATATCATAACTGGTCCATTTCACAAAACATTCCAAACTCTAAAATAAAGTTGCTAATCCTTGGGAGTGACCAAGCACACAGTCAAATCTTTTGACTGGTTCAAGACTTTGTTTGAAACTCTGAACAAGTACAAAATATGGAAAAAATACAGAAAATGAGAGATATGATCATTTAACTTTGATGTAAAAATTATTTTTATGCATCTATAAAACTACTGATGCAGGAGGGGCGAGATGCCTGTGAGGAAGCCACACAGGACCTTTCAACATTACACTTGCTCTTTGGCCAGGGCTGGTAACTGTAGATGATATTTGGGGGGTTACCACATTGGTCAACTCCTATACAATATAACTGAAAAGCTAACTGAATGGCTAAGCTCAGCAATATACAATAACTCTCCTCCTCTACTCTTTAGCATATTTAATAAAACATTTCATAAAGCATCTGTAAGAAAGAGTAACATGTTATAATGACACTCTAGAGCAGTAAGTTTAAATCAGTTAAATCTTTAATAAAGACTAACCAGAAAAATAACAGGTGGTGCTCCGATGAGAGAAATGGCTGTTGAGAGTTTGCGTTTATTCCCTCCACTGTAGCTTCCTGCTTCTTGATCGGCATACTGCGTCAGGCCCAGCTTTTTCACCCCCCACTGAGCGACCTATACGACAAAGCTCCATTATTAATGTAGCAGAGACATCAAAAGGCTCAGCGTCCTCTTTTATTAATTCACTCCATGCTAAAAGTGCAGCATATTAAAATAACTCAGTCTGCTGATATCACAAAACTGTTGACTTTCTGAGGTTCTGAGTTCTGTGTAATCTTTAGTACCTTTGCAACATGTGCTTCAGGAACTCCTCTCAATCGAGCGTAGAACTCCAGGTGTTCTCTTCCAGTCAAAAGGTCACTGATGGCATCAAACTGAGGACAGTAGCCCATTAGCTGGTGTACCCTGTCCATCTCAGTCAGCACGCTGAGGGTTCAGACAGACAGAGAAGTTTTAAGATGATCCATTAAAAGCACAACACAAAACACAAAGTGTGCAGTGATGACATCTGTGAAGAAGTCAAAAGTCAACCTGTGACCGCAGAGGAAAGCTTCTCCATAGGTTACGCTGGTGTCTCCAGTCAACATGAGGAAAGTGGAAGTTTTTCCAGCTCCATTAACCCCAAGAAGGCCAAAGCACTGAATACAAAAACATTTTCATCATTAAGAAGAATGTAATTAGTCACTACAGTCACACTTCTACACTTCTATAGTCTGCTCCAGTGTCACGCCCACATTAGTGCAAATTTACTAAACCACATCAAGTTAAACCAGTCAAACATGTTGCAGCTGTATAAACCCAAACACACTTTATTTGTATAATGTTCTTGGTAAGCAGAGACTGCTGACTGTATGTTAACCTTAATAACACTGTGTTGGCCATGAAGAAACACTTATGTACTCTTATCTACATTAGAAGGAATAAACAATACATAACTATTAATAAATCTTCAGTAAATTCAATTACAGGGCGGCACGGTGGCTTAGTGGTTAGCACGTTCGCCTCTCAGCGCTGAGGTCTTGGGTTCGAGTCCGCATCTGAGCGGAGTTTCCATGTTCTCCCCGTGTCTGCGTGGGTTTCCTCCGGGGACTCCGGTTTCCTCCCACAGTCCAAAAACATGGAGGTCAGGTTCATTGGGTACTCTAAATTGTCCGTAAAAATGTGTGTGTGTGTGTGTGTGTGTGCGTGCATATGTGTACACCCAGTGATGGACTGGCGCCCTGTCCTGGGCTTGGTTGAATAGTGTAATGCCCTGCCCTGCGCCCAGTGAAGGGGTAGGGGACTAACCGCGACCCTGATAAGGATTAAGCGGGTGGGATAATGAATGAATGAATGAATGAATTCAATTACAGTATATGGTCACCCAAAGTAATTTTTTCTCTCCTCACCTCTCCTCGAGGAATGCCAAGACAAAGCTGGTTCACTGCTGGCTTCTTCCCAGCTTTATACACCTGAAGGGATTTGAGAAAAAAGTGAGTTTACAGAAACATCCCAAAGCTTCCTATATAATGATTTTCAATCAAATAAACAACTAATTTACTCTATCTACTATTAACTCATTACAAATATTTACTGTGCATTACAGATCTATACTGATAACAACTGTTTGGGTGGAAAAGGCCGACCTTGCTCAAATCTTTGAGGGTCAGAATGTCGTCCTGAGATCTTCCGCTCTTCACTCGGTCTCTCTCACGAGCTACGTCCTCATCTTCAGGGTCCAAAGGCTGCAGAACAGGCTCAAACCATGGCAGCCTAACAGAAAAACACTTAAGGGACATTGCTCTGAAGTTCAAATCATTGAGCCTCATTCACCAGCTGTTCTAATAGAAATATCTTCTTAAAACCCACTAAGCCAAGTTTTATGAAGTTTTCTGTTTTATTTGGCATTTCTTTGTAGGTAAGAACAGAATCTAGGCACATTCGAGCATGCTCATGTATATTTGGGTGCTGACAGGCTTAAATAACTGATTAATGCATTTGTCAATGCTGCAACTACACAGCTCAAAAAAATAAAGGGAACACTTAAACAACACAATGTAACTCTAAGTCAACCACTCTTCTGTGAAACCAACCTGTCCAGTTAGGAAGCAACACTGATTGTGAATCAATTTTACCTGCTGTTGTGCAAATGGAACAGACAACAGGTAGAAAGGAGAGGCAATTACCAAGACAACCCCTATAAAGGAGTCGTTCTGCAGGTGGTGACCACAGACCTTTTCTCTGTTCTCATCCTTTCTGGCTGATGTTTTGGTCACTTTTGCATTTTGTCAGTTCTCTCACCATAGAGGTAGCATGAGGCGATGTCTACAACCCACAGAAGTTGCTCAGGTAGTGCAGCTCATCCAGGATGGCATATCAATGCGATCTGTGGCAAGAAGATTTACTGTGTCTGTCAGCACAGTGTCCAGAGCATGGGGCAGATACCAGGAGACAGGCCAGTACACCAGTAGACATGGAGGGGGCCATAGGAGGGCAACACCCCAGCAGCAGGACCGCTACCTCCTCCTTTGTGCCTGGAAGAACAGGAGGAGCAGAGCCAGAGCCCTGCAAAATGACCTCCAGCAGGCCACTAATATCCATGTTTCTGCTCAAACTGTCAGAAACAGACTCCATGAGGGTGGTATGAGATTTTGAGTATGATTCCAAATCCAGACCTCCAAGGGATAATAATTTTGATTTACATTGATCATTTTTATGTTATTTTGTTCTCAACGCATTCCACTATGTAATAAATAAAGATTTTCAACTGGAATATTTTATTCATTGAGATCTAGGATGTGTTATTTTAGTGTTCTCTTTATTTTTTGAGCAGTGTATATAATATTATAGGATTTAATTACAATATTTAAGAACAAATAAAAAAAACGCTTTACTGATGAATGAGGCCCACTGTATTCATTCATTTATGATCCACCTGCTCTGTTGGGGGTCCTGACTATTGAAGGACAGGCTGAACAGAGTCTACAGAGAAACAGATGGACTACAGTCTGTACACAGTGCACCTGTATACTGAGTGCAGATAAAATGGACAGTGAGTGTAGATGTTTCACTGAAGGTAACAGAAACTGTACCTGAAACGTATAAAAAAATTATACTGTAACAGTATAGTGAAGGCAAAGAAGACCACCCCCTCCACTGCCATGGCAAACAAATTCTTCCCCACAAAATCCCAGGACAGTGGCTCCCGTGTCTGCGTGGCTCCTGTGAACACAGTTAAGAGAATTAATTTAATTCTAACTGTGATGCACAAGATGCCACTGAAACCACCACATCAAACTGGAAAAAAGGAGTGTTCTGCCACTTAAGCTGACAAAAAGGGAAAAAGCATTTTACTTCCACAAAATAAACACCTAAAATAGCCTGACTGCATAACCTTTTTGGCTGTCTACAACAGGAATCAGCAAGTGGCATTTACCAAATCTCTGGAAAGCATCTGCCATCGCCTGGTTTTTAGCCATATCGATAAGACCTCTACCCAGACAGAAGTGAGGAAAGATCAGAAAGATCTTCTTTAGGATCCCGTTCACCTCATTCAAATACTAAAACAGAAGAGAGAATTAACACAATGACTGACAGCACAATATTCACCTGCCATGCTCTGTAAAAAACATCTGCCCAACGTAAAATGTTAAGTTTGGGTAAATTGGTGAATGACTGTGACTCCTTCACATACAGTAGCACCACCAGACCTCCCCCCTGTAGGCTTCCAGTTATAAACGGCTGTAGTATCAATGAGGTTTGAACTCTTCTGATCAGGGAACGAACACTTAAGACAGCTGCAGCATCACTGCCACAAAAAGAGAAATGCAGTGTTAAACAAAGCACATCAGCACTTAAAATAAAAACGTTTAAATTAACACTGGACTGTTCAGTAGCCTGTGAGTGGAGCAGCTCTGTCTGCTCGTTCTCCTTGAGATCCAAAGAGTTCAAACCCCAAAACTGAAGTGCAACAGGAGGAAATGATGTCACTGTGTGATAAGAGTCATAGCTGGATTCAAAAGGTGTTGTATTTTATTTGTCTGTTTACGTGAGTCTGGAGAAAATTTGTGAACCTCAAGTTGAATGAACTCAAAAAATGACTGAATATCATTGAGCTGACATTTTTATAATGTTTATAGACAAAACGTGTGTTTTATTTGCCTTGAGCAGTACTTTATGACAGAAATATCTCTGCCTTTGTACACAACAAGATGACAAATAACCAAAACATCTGTGTACCTCATCAGCAATGAGCTCCAGGAAAAAGGTGGCTAAGCTGCCATTGACGCCTATGAAGAGGTTGATGGAGATGAGGGTCACATAGGCTGTGCTGGGTATGGAGAACACAAATGAGCCCAGGTACATGAGTGGAGTGACGGACCAGCTGGATCAGTGGGCAAAAACAGAAACACACACTTGATTTAACCAAATAAATGACTGAATAACCAAACCAAGTACTGTATGAGAACTGAGCTGTCATGAGGAGGTTTAGAAAGGGTTAAACTGACACATTCACAGTCAACAGAAATGTGATGATGATCAAACAGAAGTGCTCAGTGCTAAAAGTGATTTAATGTTAGTGAAGTTATGCTAAAATTCATAGAAACATTAACATAATTAATCTATTTAAAAATATAGACAACTGCTGTACTGTAAACAGTGAGCCTGCTTTGTGCTTTGCTTGGATTATCTGGATCCCATTTACCATCATACAAGCACTGAGCTCTGGTAACACTTACCCATAGAGCAGGAGCAACAGCACTAATGCAGGCAGGTTTTTTTCTGATACATAAGCCTGCTGCTGAAAGCCTATGAAGATGAAGACCACCAGTGTAGTTGGCACAATGTAGTTCAGCTGCTCAAACACAAATGAGAACATAAGACACGAGACAAAGAAATTCTGACTATCTTACATACAGAAAGGTGTATTCTAGTGTAATAAAATCAAATGTGAAATTAAATGTATGAGCTGTAAGTCATACTGATCAACAGTCAAGCAAAAAGTCACTTTACAACAAATAAATAAATCCATAAATAAATAAATGCACAAGTTTCCTTTTCTGAATTAACTTTTTCACAATATTCATTTTCTAAAAAATGTTAATTAAATTATTATTTAAAGTGTCCCATATCTGAACTGAACTGACCATATCCCAGATGTAGTTTGCAGTCCAGTACAAAATGGGCTTGACCCCACTAACAAACTGCAGATGTTTAGCTTTGCTCACTCGCTCCTCAACCAAAAACACCACGAAACTGGCTGCCACAAGGGACATGGCAAACATCACATATATGGACAGCAGGGCATCTACCAAAGTTGCCATCCTAGAAAAAGAGGGAGAGAGACAGAGACAGAGACAGAAACAGAGAGAGACAGACAAACACAGACAGAAACACACACAGAAAGAAACAGACAGACAGAAACACACACAAAGAGACAGAGAGAGACAGACAGACAGACAGAAACACACACAGAGAGACACAGAGAGAGAGAGACAGACAGACAGAGAGAGAGAGAGACAAACACAGAGAGAGAGAGAGAGAGAGAGACAGACAGACAGACAGACAGAGACAGAGAGAGACAGACAGAGACACAGACGGAGAGAGAGAGGGACAGAGACAGAAACACACACAGAGA
>BRDA01010204.1:38978-49725 GCA_036984385.1 Crenuchus spilurus
AGGTCTCACAGACTACCACCAGTACTACCAGACTACCGCAATAAATCCCGAATCTGACCGTGTCACTCCGCAACGGACAACGGACAGTTCAACCAAAGAATAGGTGTGTATTTACAATTTGTGTTCGGTTGTAGGTTTGAGCTGCTGCTGTTGGTCCACTGTGTTTAGTCCAAAGTCAACACTTACCAGGAGATTTTACAGCACTTCATGCTTCCATCTGCTGACAAGTTTTATGGAGATGCCCAGCAGCTGCCCACAGTGCCAACACTACTACTGACCATTATATTACTGAGACTGACTGGTCAATTCCTGAGCTGTAAGTCACACTGATCATTAAAACAAAAACAAAAGTACTGAATTAAAATTGTGAACAAAAATTCCACATTTTCGACAAAATTCTAATTTTTGATAGATGAATATTTTCAGGCATGTTGGCTTGTGTTTAACATTTATGTGTGGATAAGAAACCAACTTGACAGGCAACAGGCAACGCCTCACTGTGCCAGTCTAAGCCCTAAATAACGCCATCAGACCATCATGACCACCATCAGACACTCTGGATCTTTGATGCATCATAAAATAAACACAGTTGAGATACTAAAGCTTAGAGAAAAAGCACATTACATGATTGTTATTGTAATTTTCAGGTGAAAACAGTATGATTAGAAACTTTTGAAGATGTGTGACGTGGAGGAAGGTGGCATTTTTGACGTGTACCTGTCCTGCGCTGCCGTTTCCATCCTGTCACCAGTGAAAGCAAAAGAGAGGCAAGACAAAATAGAAGCTTTCAGTCATCATATACAGTCACAACATGCAAATATGCACTGCAAATATGGTCACTTTAATTACTGTCCGGTGTACTTATTCATGCATAAATCTACAGTGCAAGTCCAAAATCTTTTCTCTGGGTATTACTTTGCTGTAGAACATGTAAGGAATAGACTTAAAAATACACTGTAGGCTGGTTTTCATACTAACAATAAGTAGCTAAAATCAATGTTTCAGGTGTCAGACATCATAGAAGTGCAGCTCCAACAACCAGAACATGTGTTCATCATTTCATTTAAAAAGGTAAACGATTACATATTTGATATTTATTACACATAAAGTGACATAATTCATGTCTTTTTTATTTTAATGTTGACATCTCACTTTACATATAAAGTATATGACAGTTCACCTTTTTTAATTAAATGATGAACACAAATTATGTTTTGATGTGGCTGCAGACATCTGTAAGGTGAAAGAGACATTAGATGCTTCAGATGTCTGGTTCCCATCACTGTGACCAATCTGACTGACATCAACACACTCAGAAGCACTTTATTTACATGTCAGTAACTTAATTCTGCATAAATACTGAATAAAAGAGTGGACTTCCTCTTTAACCTCAACTCAAAGCCTGACTTTACTAACTCACACAAAAATACATTGTAGTATAAACATCAGACAGACCTGAGCAGAACAGGCCAAACTTCACTGTGTGCTCTTATCTTACATGGCTTCATGGTTTGCGTGGCATTTCAGAAATGCATATGACACTGTTTGAAGTCTCTTGCTCTGTAAAATCATTAATTTGGGATATGCTGGTAACAACCTCCTCTTTGGAAAACGAGAATGCCCTTCAACAGGGCGGCAGGGATTCCCCTGAAACCAGGTGGGGAGGAGAAATGGGGCTTTCTTTTTTTCACAACCGGAATGAAAACGGCATGTTTACCTGCACTTCTGTCTTCAGGTGGCTCCCCCTGCTGGTTAGGATTCACTGCAGGCTGGCTTACTTCCTCATCTGGCTCTGCGTCTCCTCCAGTCTCCTCTGCCACCTTCAGAAAGATCTGAAATGTGCATGCAGAGCTAAATTAACAAATGCTAAGGCTGACTCCCACTGCTCCAAATTAGATCATTAAACCCGTAACTAGTTGTGACATGAAGGCTTTACAACAACTACACAAACACACTCCCACAGATCTCACACAGGAAAGTAACATCATGAATGTTTTATGAAACACCATCTGAAAACAGACCAGCAGCGTAAAGCAGTTCAGTGGGTTACAGTGATGGAAACAAGGTTGTAGATAAGCTATATCCTCTTAAGTGGGCACAAAGTGGAAGTGACTAATGGAAGCTCCTGCTTAGATTTATCTCTCTCACCTCCTCTAGCGTTGTGTCAGAGAGGCCGTAACTGACGATGCCAAACTCAGCCTGACGTTTGTCCAGCTCTGCCAGAAAGAGAGCCAGGGTGCCATCCTCTGAGGCACTGTGAGGCAGGTTAATTACCAACTCTCTGCCAATGTCCTCCACCAGCTTCGCTCCAGAGATGTGCTGCAGAGCCAGAGCCAGGAGGCCACTCACATCTGGAGAGAAAACTTTAGAATTAACCCCCTGCAGTCTGAGGGTATTTCAGACATTCTGATTTAGTCTTACATGCCCTTTCACAAATGACACTCATCTAAAATTATTTTGCTCAAAAGTGTAACACAGGCTTTTGTTCTGCACAAACTCAGCAACAAGTGTCAAAACAGTAAGAGTGTCATAAATCTATATTTTTTGTCATTACAGTTTTTAGAAATTGAATGTGGTTTTATTTCTAAAACTTAACTAATGTGAGTTGACACTCTGTTTTACTCATTCAGTGGTTCCTAGACTGAACGTGTCTCTGTTTATTTAGGCTCCTTTTACAAGAATCTAAAAATATATTCCGGTTAGGGTTGAGCCGGATACTCGTTTCAGACGAGACGTATCCGGTAGACATAAAGCATTTTTGATGTGTACGAGCATGATGTGAGTAAAACTCTTCAATATCCATGCTTGTGCTGAAGGAAAATCCTCATTGGGTAACTGACTGTCTTTATGATCTGTGATTGGCCAGTCACACAGAGCACCCGCCCCTCCCTACACAGACATGACTCTGCAGCCAGAGCTGTGCCCCACTCTCACTCCCTCTCACACAGTCGCTCAGTCACACACACATGCACACACAGACACAGACACACATTTAACTAATGTTAGGTAGTAAAAATAAACAAATAATTGAAAGAAAACAAATCAGTTTTATCATAAAATAAAAAATAAAAATAAAAAAGGAATTTGTGCTGAGTATGACAACTCTTGTTCATGCATACTTAGTAGTTCATAATTTCCTACTGCATGAGTTGTATTCCTTCATGCACTCATGTTCTGTTATAAAAAAACTTGTTCTGTAAATAGTTATCTTACTTTTGTGATCAAAACATTGATTTGAATCTCAATTTTGAGGCTGTTCTGTAAATAGTTTTCAAATAAATAATACAACTTCTGATCAATCCATATCAATTTCAAACTTAAAATAATGTACTGATTTAAGCCCCACCCACTTCTGGTTAAACCACGCCCAATTCCGGTTTAGGCCCCAGCCACTCAGAGTACAGATAAGATACAGATATTTAGATGGTTGAACAGATACAGATAGAGATAGTGGTGTACTCGTCATGCCTGATTTTGATTCAAGCTATATATATTAAAAAGTAGACCTTTAAAATTTCCAGTTTATAAATTTAGATGGAAAAGCCTAAAAAATACTGTGGATAAGAGGTTAACTGATTTTTGGTAGTGTTGGGAGTAAAGAAACCACAAAATGTGTGAAATGAGGCTGCTTCACCAACAGAGTTATGAATGACTCAAACTACAGCAGGGGTGCACAATATGTTGATCGCGATCTACCGGTCGATCACAAAGTTAAAGTGGGTAGATCACATTGCATTAAAAAATAGACGTCAGCCTATCATCCGTCCTCGCTATAAAACATCTCACTTGACTGACATACAGGGAGCTGGTCGAGCACTAGGACCCAGCCGGATTCCAAGCGGCTCAATATGAAAATCCTGTTTTGATTGGCTCTGCCGTTTCTTGCTAACGTGTGATTGGCCGTCTCAGCTGTCGCTTCATAAAACAGCATCTGGACTTGTAAAAGGTGTTTTTCAAGTTGGCCAGCAGTCCGTGTTCACCTGTCACTGTAAGTTCTTAACATGTATGATTGTTCTGCCTGTGTAAGAAACCTAAAACTGACCATTTCCATACAAAGTGGAGGACTTTTTTACTGTCATTTTTGAAGTGTGTTTGCATTTGCATTTTCACACATGAAGATCATTAAGTCCAAGTATTGTTCCACTAAGACTGATGATCATTTGGAGGTTTGGTTGAGGCTGGCTATCAGCAACTACTGTCCAGACTATGAATCCCTGACTGATTCCATTCAGTGCAAGTCATCAGAGTAAAGTAGGCTAATGACAAAACATGTACACAGTTGTATTGTGTAATATGGGTTCATGTAGTTATACAAGGTACACCAGCATACACTGTACACATAAATTGTCAGTATATTTCTAAATAAATATGTCTTGCATTTTTATATTAGGTAGATCATTTTGACTTAGTCATTAGAGAAGTAGCTCACAGGCTGAAAAAGTGTGTGACCACTGAACTACAGTTTTCACTGGCAAAGTAGAGTCTTCCCTTCATTCTTATTAATTATTAATATTTCAAAAGGTTTCTGTTTAACTGGAACATCAATCTAATATCAAACAGCATCAGAACCATCAATCTTGAAGTAATTTCCTGTAGCTAGATGTATGAAAGCCTGCTCTGATGTATCTGTGCTTATTTTCATAGCTTAGATTACTGTTTTTAAGTAGTTTTCCCTTTATTCTCTTTATAAAGTCATCCTTATAAGACTATACTGCTCCTACCTGAATCTTTCAGCTCATTTCCAAGTCCAGTGTCATCACTCCTGGCAGAAACATTGTCCTAAAACAGAGAAAAACAGTGTGTCCCTCAAAAGCCAAACATGTAGTACTGAGTTCTGATCTTCTGAGCAGAGACTGGCTTACTTTTGTAAGTGTGCGTGCTGAGAGGTTTCCACCACTAATGCTGCTGGCAGTGCGGCTCTGGGGCTCCTTCTTCACTGCAGTGAGGTAGTAACCTGTGCCCAGATGTGACTTCAGAAACAGAGAAGAGCCACAACAGCACAGCTTCCCCTGAGAGATGATGGCGATGCGGTCACCAAGGAGGTCAGCCTCGTCCATGTAGTGTGTAGACAGAATGATTGTACGGTCTTGAAAGGGACACGAGATGTTTGTCAGTCTTTTTATCTCTCACAAATATGTCATATTGGATCATTTTCCTCTATAAATAAATGAGCAAGTATAATATTTTTGTCTCATTTGTTTAACTGGGATCTCTTTATCTACTTTTAGGACTTGTGTGAACATCTGATGATGTTTTAGGTCATATTTATGCAGAAATATAGAACATTCTAAAAGGTTCACAAACTCACAAGCACCCCTGTATTTAATAGGTACAGCCTTATTGCACTGTTGGCATGTTTTTCTAGTATTTGTTTTCTTCCAAACTTCTAATACCTTTGCGGTATTTGAGCAGCAGATCCCAGATTCCACGGCGGGAGTAAGGGTCAATGCCAGCAGTGGGCTCATCCAGGATCACCACCTTTGGCCCGCCTATGAAAGCTATAGCCACTGAGAGCTTTCTCTTCATGCCTCCTAAGAAGAAAAGTAAGACAGATGAAGTGAGCAAGTACACACTGATTCTAGACTGTGAGAATCACACGCATGCAAATGTAAATGAAACACAGAAAACAACAGCTGTAGGCTTGCACTTTCATAGCTGTATACAATAAAAACATCTACCAGAGAGTTTTTTGGTCTGTTCATGCCGTTTGTGTGTTAGTCCCACGTCTTCCAGCAGGGACATCATCTCCTCGTTTACTTCAGCACTGCTCAGACCTTTCATACGGCCATAAAACCACACATGCTCCTCCACAGTTAACCTACAGCAACACATGCCATCATCATTAACTCTGAGAAGATGAAATATTTTTCTTTTGCTATACACTGAACCGCCAGAACATTAAAACCACCTCCTAGTATCTACACACACTGTCCATTTCAGGGCCACTGAGCACACAGGTGCACTGTGTACAGCAAGGGTGCACACACTTTTTCAGCCTGCGAGCTACTTCTCTAATGACGAAGTCAAAAGGCTTTCATACATCTAGCTACAGGATATTACTTCAGGATTGATGGTTCTGATGCTGTTTGATATTAGATTGATGTTCCAGTTCAACAGAAACCTTCTGAAATATTAATAATTAACAAGAATGACGGGAAGACTCTATTTTGCCAGTAGAAACTAGTTCAGTGGTCACACACTTTTTCGCTAATGACTAAGTCAAAATGATCTACCTAATATAAAAATGCAAGACATATTTATTTATAAATATACTGACAGTTTATGTGTACAGTGTATGCTGGTGTACCTTGAATAACTACATGAACCCATATTACACAATACAACTGTGTACATGTTTTGTCATTAACCTACTTTACTCTGATGACTTGCACTGAATGGAATCAGTCAGGGATGCATAGTCTGGACAGTAGCTGCTGATAGCCAGCCTCATGAAAACCTACAAATGATCATCAGTCATGGTGGAGATACTTGGTCTTAATGATCTTCACGTGTGAAAAGGCTGACGCTGAATAATGCAGTCAAGACAAAGACACTTAAAAATGACAGTAAAAAAGTCCTCCACTCTGTATGGAAATGCTCAGTTTTAGGTTTCTTACACAGGCAGAACAATCATACATGTTAAGAACTTACAGTGACAGGTGAACACGGACTGCTGGCCAACTTGAAAAACACAGTTTACAAGTCCAGATGCTGTTTTATGAAATGATAGTGGAGACGGCCAATCACACGTTAGCAAGAAAAGGAGTTTTTAAATGCACTAGCTGTCCTCTGCTCACCCTTTATTTCAACATCTACCTTCAGTCTGTAGTGGCAGAACTACAAAGTGCACCTTTATGCTCAGTGAAGCTGATCAAATGGACAATGAGTGTAGATATGTTATGTTATGTTATTTTATGTTATGGCTGATCATTGTACATTAACACACTTATATATTCATTGTAAATAAATAAATAAATAAATAAATAAATAACAGAATTAAAAATGTAATGGCTAATTCAACCTCAATGCAGCCATCAAACTTAGCTCAGTAAATATAAAAATGCTCAGAATCTGCACTTTCAGCTTCGTATGAGTTATAATGAGAAATACAGCAGAAGAAGTTACAAAGGATATGCCATTACAGGCACAAACAAGCAGGTTAAATTAGGTAAATTTATCAGAATTAAAGTGTTATAGTAACGTCTTACACATCAAACAGGACATTGTGCTGGGGACACACCCCAAGGATTCTGCGGATGTCGTCCATGTCCATGCGTATGTCCATGCCTTTAATATAAGCTGAACCAGAGGTTGGGGGAAAGAGCCCGGTCAGAATGGATCTGTCATAAGAAAATGAAATGATAATGAGTGAATCAGAGGAGTTATTTGTTAAAGAGGTGCAGCTACTCTGTATGATGTGAGGCCCTTACAGCGTGGTTGTCTTTCCAGCTCCGTTGTGGCCGAGGAATGAAGTGATCTGACCCTCATAGAACTTGAGGCTCAGGTGATTGACAGCAAGCTTGTCTCCTTTTTTATACATTTTCACCAAGTTATGTATGGCTACACCAAGGACAAGGTCAGAAGGCTCAGCTTCAATTCGATCTGTAAAAGAATTCAACAAAACACTTAAACTAAATCATAGCAAAAGAGGTAGGAGTAAGTCCCTCATGTGCAAGTCACAAGCAAGTCTCAAGTCATTGCCTTCAAGTCTCAACCAAGTCCCAAGTCAGTGTGGTGAGAAGAACCAAGCAAGTCAAGTCGAGTCCCTGCTATACATCAAGCAAGTCACAAGTCAAGTCATACATATATGGTCTGATCTACCCCAGTTTACACATTTAAATCAATATAGACGGTCGTATACAAACTGAGTTTTATTGCAACATAAACTAAACCTATTAAACATTAAATATACCTCAAACATACAATTACATAACTTACTTAATGGCTTACTTCCCCCATCAAGAGGGTCACACCATTTCTCCATAACCTATTAACGCATTTCTCGAAGGTGCTTCTTAATGAACATTTCTGAGCACAAAACAGTATTGGATCGTCAACTGAATAGTAGATAAAATAAAAATAAGTATATAAAAATAAATAGAAACATATTGCCTGAATTGTAAACCTGTTACCTATAAAACAATGTCTGAAATGTTATTATAAACATTACAAACATTACATCAAACCATGAAAACATTCACATGTTTTAGTACAGTACGCCACATACTATTCATGCTATTTTGTCCAGTTCATATCCACACTAGCAAACATCTCTTCCACAACATTAAGGAAATATTTAACTTTAGCATAACTTTCAAATTTAAGCAATCTTATCTTTACATATGCTAAATGTCAAGGTTGTTAGACAGTGTAGATATGAACAGAACAAAATAACAACAATAGCATGTGGCATACAAAAACCATGTGTTTTTTTAATACATTTTGTGTGTTTGTTTTCACACTGCATTTTGCGAACGCACCAGCGCACTAAGGACTTTTATTAAGGACACGCCCACGTACTGTGGTCATCACTGTTCGCAGAAGGACGTGCATCTGACATGTTTACTTTTATATAGCGCTGTTTCATTAGTTTAGGTTGCTCTGTCATCCTGTTATATCCTTTCTCTCTCAGTATCTCAGAAAATAAGCTGCATGTTTCTATATTTTTGTGCATTTTTAAGATGACTTTTCACTTGTTCATCAAACCAAAATTATATTAAACATTTGGTCTCCTCGCTCCATGTGCTACAACGGCTCGTTATTGCTGCTGTTCAGTGTTCTGTGTGCTGCCTCCACTGTAAAATCAGCCGATCATGCTTCAAAATAAAATCTAACGTAATCTAACTGTTTTGAAATTGCAAATATTTAAATTAAAAAATCAAGTGTTTTTGAGTCATCTGTCTCAAGTCTAAGTCAAGTCTCAAGTCATAAAGACCAAGTCAAAGTCAAGTCGAGTCGTTCACCAGCGTTAGTCAAGCAAGTCTCGAGTCCTCAAAATTGGGACTCGAGTCTGACTCGAGTCAAGTCATGAGACTCGACCACCTCTGCATAGCAATACAAACTATTCAGAGTATGTTTACTTAGTTCAAATATTCTCATCAATCCAGACACGTTCAGTGTGCACATTCTGCTTTGTTTACTTGTTATTAACATTAGTCTTATTGTTTCAGAGCAAAACTAAAAATGTGGGTCTGTACTGGCTCATGATTTATGATTCATGAGAAGGGAAAACTGTAAAATTTTCTGTTCTTACTGTCCGTGTCATCTTGTGGTGCAGGAGGAACAGGCAGGCCAGCCTCCAGCAGAGCTCCTGCCCAGTAATTTAGCTGGAAGATAAAATTCCAGGGTCTGGGAATGCCATACTGCCCTAAAAACATTAAAACTACAGTCATACTTAAGAAAAACAGAAAAAACTAAATTCTTGGCACAGCCAAGAGAATGGAGCAGCTACACTTTTAAAAAAATATATAAACCCAATATATTGATTTTTTTCTAAGATGTAATATTCAGCAAACAGCTACTCATGTAGAAACTCCAATGTTGACTTTCTTTACTTCTCTCAGGTGGTTCCTCATGGAATACTGATGTAGTCACGACATAATTCTAAATATATTCCAGAATTAGCATGTGCGTATCCAAACGTTTGAGCGGCACAACATTTTGCATAATAGCTAACCTGGAAACACAGCTTCGATGTACAAAGTGGCCACTCCGTAGATGAAGGCATCCACATACAGCATTATGATTGAGGTAGTTAAGTTGTATTTGTCTCCTTCAACAGGGCTAGACAGCATGTTGGACCACTGAATGCCCACTCCCTGCTCCTCATACTGAGATAAGTACTCACAGCCAAATCCAAAGGCTACTGGAGAGAGAAAACTCTGAAGGACAAAGAGACATAATCAAGCTGTAAAGTCCTCTGCTGTGTTAATTAAATGCTCTTCAAATGTTTAAACTTTAAAAGTGATTATTTTTGTCATTTTGCCTCACAGTGTTTCATCAGAAACGTAGAACATTGTGAAAAAAATTGTTTTCATTCAGAAAGATAAATGGCTTTAAAAAACTCACAGCGAGGATCCTGTGTGTGTTAGTGAGGTATTCTCTCCAGGACACACATAGTACATAAGGCAAGTAAAGGGAGAAGTATGCCAGGTCTCCACAGGCCGCTGCCAGGTTGGCACGTGAGAAGAATGTACTGATAAGGAAGCACAGCATGATGGTGGCTGTGGCGAAGGCAGAGAGGAAGAAGAAGACCACTGCAGGGTCACTGTAGGGCAAGATGTCCCCCAACTGCATTAAAGCATACATAAACATAAATTAATCCATGTCCATTAACCCATCCTGTTCAAGTCATTAAACACAGGAAGGACTGTTTTATACACCGTGTTTGACAGATCAGTGACACTACTGTAGGTGCAGAAGCAGTAATGATCTGAGAGGAACAGTCTGTTTACACAGAGTTCAGTTATTAAGTGGAGTGTAATCGTCTCAGTCTCATCTGATGAACTGAATCAGGTGCTAAAGTAGGATTTTAGTTAAGAATCTAAACTGCTCAGCGTCAGTGGCTGTTAGCAACAAAATGTGTGAATGCTTTACATAAAAATCAGTGTTTCTATACAGCAACTACAAACCGGATTCCAAAAAAGTTGTTGCACTAAACAAATAGTGAATAAAAACTGAATGCAATGATGTGGAGGTGCCAACATCTAATATTTTATTCAGAATAGAACACAAATCACAGATCAAA
>BRDA01010205.1:0-13008 GCA_036984385.1 Crenuchus spilurus
GATTTGTTGACACTGTGAAATTTTGAATCAACATATTTCTCCTTTAAAGTGTTACATTTACTCAGATTAAACTTTTGATCTGTCATCTATGTTCTGTTACGAACAAAATATTGACATTTGCCATCTCCACATCATTGCATTCAGTTTTTATTCACAATGTGTTTAGTGTCCCAACTTTTTTGGAATCCGGTTTGTATTTACACATATAACTATAGCTTTTTATTTCTGTTCTTTTTTGCATTAATAATGCATTTTAAGTATCTTAAATTGCTACAAACAGATATAGACTAATCTAAAACAGACATGTCTAGGCAGGCAGCTGTTTTTGAGAAAAGTTGGAACAAGACTTTGGATCTCCAAAATGATCACTTGAAGAGAGAATGAAAAAATATCCACTTTTAATGGAAGTCAGTGTAAAAAAATTCCAGTTATTTTGAATTGGTCCATTGATTGTGAAATATACATACATGTTAACCATGACTGAAATGCACCATAAATGTTTATCTTACCATTGTAGCTGAAAAACAGAAGCTACTACTGATAGATAGATAGATAGATAGATAGATAGATAGATAGATAGATAGATAGATAGATAGATAGATAGATAGATAGATAGATAATGAATAGAACAAGCAGTGTCTATAATATTCACAGTCTAAATGGCATGAAAAGTGAAAAGTGTAGCAATTATGATTTATTTCACACTGTATTCACAGAGCACAGTACTCTGTATACTGAGATGTGATTTGGCACAGGTTGACACAGCAGCACTGTCTCTGCAGTTATAAGGAGACTTCATTAATTCATTTAATTACATTTATTTTCTTTGACAATGTGATTGCAGGCACAGAATTTGACCCCCACATTTAACCCATCCATGCAGTAAAACACACACACTAGTGAACACACTAGGCTGTGAGAACATGTAGGGGTGGGCAGCCCTATCTACATCGCAATTGGGAGTTAGGAGCCTTGCTCAGTGGCTCTTCAGTCATGACCTGCCACGGGATCGAACCGGCGACCTTCGGATCACAAGACTAGTTTTTGTTGTTTATTTCAAATTTACTGGATGTCATAAACCCTGCAGCTTTGAAATGAATAAAATACTACTACTCCATACTGCTAGTAACTAGACAATGGGAAAGTTTCTCAGACATAGATTAGGACTAGTCTTAGATTATATTTTCCTTTCACTTGAAATCTCAATTCAAAGTCCTGTGCAGTTTAATAATACAGTTCCAGAATATAGTTATTCAGCTATTTCCTTGTTTGCCAAAGCCTGTTTATCATTAATGCCCTCCACAATGAACGACAATGCTCAAATGAAAATACTTGCATTCATTCCTATTGAAGGATTAGAATCTTCACTTGCTGTGTAATGTGACTGATTCCCAGAGCGCTCTGTCAATAAAGTTCTTTAAAGGAGAACTACTTGGTGTCTGGTATTTTCCTCCGTAGATCAAACGAACATGGGGGGTCAGTAGCAGACTGATTCCCAACACTATGACACAAAACCTATGGATGTAGATGGCTTAATACATTGAGTAAAGGCATTTATATGCAGAGAGAAGTCCGCGTTATCATTTTAAAGGAAAAAGACTTAACATTTCAATTAAACTTTAATTTATATTATGAACAATTTCTTTGACAAGCATTTCTATAGTCACTAAAAGCAAACATTTATCCACAAATAAAATTATAGTTAGTAAACAAGAAACTAATAAAATGGTAAAACTGAATGTTAGACTTGCAATATCAGGTTAACTTACCAGTACGTGAAAGAAAACGGATTTTTAACGACGCAGCAGATTTTCTGATCTCCAAATACTCAGTCATTTTCAGACTGTGATGCAGATGGTGTAGAGATCTGGAATCAGCCTCGCCCTACAGCAGACGGCTTAGTTACCGGATGTAATAGCATTCGATTTCCGGTGTGACGCAGTCTCAAACTATTTGGCGGTTTGTGGGAAGTGGTGGCTGAGACAAAGTTCGTTGGCTGAACACCAACTGCAGGAGTTTACGTACAAATTTTTTTACCGAGTTATTCGAAACTACGATAAATAATATGCGCGGTGTTTTCCTGCCACTCTCTTCGCTCACGGTGGTGCTGTGCACTGCTAACGGACGCTAACGTTAAAGTCAGTTAGCTAGCTAGCTTAACTTCGTTTTTTTTATTCATACCCTGAGACCGAGCAAAGTTATCGCTGATTTATGTGGCCAGCATGTCTCATCTTCAAGAGGAAAATGGTAAATACTTGTGGTGGTTTCTTCAGAATCTTGGTTTTCACGCCGAGGTCTCGGAGACGACCAACAACAAGCATCTCAATCTCGGAATGTAAGTGATGTTTAGGTCTTAGCAGTAAGGAGTAGATCTTACTAAGTGACTTTTCCGTTGTGATTCCCATGTTGTCTTTTATTGTCCTGCACGTTAACAAATCATGTTGTGTTGCCTTCTCTTCTCTTGAAATGATAACAATGGGAGCTTTGCGTAATGTGTCTGCTGGTTTGGCAATCATTTTGCTGTTTTATGGTTCAAAATGTTTTCTTCTATATCTGCCAATACTGATTAAACTTAAAATCAATTATGTTTTGTGGCACCAAAGCTGGTATATCAGTAGAGACAATATCTCACCCACTAGTACTTTGACTCTATTGTGGTATTAAATTAGCTTAGTTTAAGTCAAGGATGACAGCAGTACAACGCTTTGGAACATATAATACATATATTATGTACATAATATTTACAGATATATTTATATCTGAGGGTGATATGTGAAATGTGTATAAGATGTGTGCACACCCAGCTAGACTGGAACACAAGCAAAATTCCAGTTAACGAGAGAAAATGAAATCAAAATCATGTGCAAAATATGACCAGCGTATCATCACATTATTAACCTATTTGACCATCTTGTGTATTGACTGGTGTAATGATTTTAACATTTAGCACAGGCCAGGTAACATTGTAAATGTGCATAATGTGTTATGACTTATTTCTTGTATTGACTCATGATGGTGGATTTAAAATTAATGTCTATTTAAAATTTACAATAGAGACAGCAGAAACTGGCCAGAATATACTGTGCATAACTGACCTGTTTTGCACTTATTTATGTAACTGATGAATACAATGTTCCTTTGTTAGTCTATTTTGTGATAATTTTTTATACAAAATACAGTTATGTAGTATTCTCAAACACTTTTGTACTGATCAAACTTTTGTTTTTTATACGCTAGGAACATGTTTGATAAGCCAAACAAGGAAGCTTCCTTCATTGTTATTCATTTCTTGTTTAAGAAGTTGAATCCTTCACGTGTGCAAGATGTGTTCAGGTAAGATACAGATAAAGATGCAAGACATGCACCAATAGACTAGTGTCTTTGACTGCTTATATAAGTACTTGTTTGCATTGTCACTTAGAGATTGCTGGCCAGTTTTTGATCGCAAAACAGATGCTGAGTTTCGGAAGGTGGCTTTTGGATGGCTTCAAGAAATAGCGGTATGTTGTAATTACAAAAGCAGTTGTAAGTACAAAAGAACCTGATGTTTGCAGACAAATTACTCTTGTGGCTGTAGAAAGATGTATTGTAGGCTAATATAACTGTGTATCTGCCCTTAGAATGAAGTAGGGAGCAATTTTCCCAAAGTGGTTGCATCACATTTGCTGTCGGCTTCTGGACCAAGATTTGTCAATTTGATGCTTCACTTGACCAAATATGTCATGGTTAAAAAGATGACAACTTTTACCACAGGTAGATTACTGAAGATTGTGCTTTTTCTAACATATTTTTGCTCTCCTTGTTTACAGAGTGAAAAAAAGCACTCTAAATGTTTTATGTTCTCTCAAACTTCAACACTTAGATGGCACATGGGTTCCAGAGGCTGCAGCTGTCCCTGCAAGCTCTCAGGAGGTGGCAGTGAAGCGGTATCAGATGGTGAAAAGACATTTCCAGAGAGTCTGTGTGAACCAAGATGGTTTCATTCAGGACTACAAGCAGAGAGCCAAGTTAGTAAAAATGATCATGACTATACAGACTAATGTGTTACTGTGCTGAGATCATTTGACTTGAAATATTATATTGGAAAAGTTACAGGTAGGCCTATTTAAAAGTGCACACTAAAAAATGAGTGCTTATCTTAATTACTTAAATGGCATATGATTATAGAGCACAATTCAAGAACATTGTGTTTTTATAAATCAGATATATGTACAGAGAACTGATCATTAGTGTCTCTTTTGCCCATTTCAGACATTTGGAGAAATCTTTGAGGGACCATAAGGCAGAAAACGTGAACTATGATGATTTGCTCAAGTAAGTCTCAACTTAAAGTTCAGGTGCAGTTGAATTAAACCATTTCAGGATCAGCATCAGGATGAGTTGCATGAATCATATAATCCTAAGATAAAACTAACTAGTAAAGCATATGCTGCTGCCTATACTCTATTTAAAATGAGGCGTATATCTAGTACTATATGCCAGAATTGTATGGTGAAAATCATTGGTACCTTTATGCATATGTTCTATGAATGTGAGGCAGTTGAACATTTTTGGGATTTTGTTCTAAACTGGGTGTCAATTTTAAGTGACACAACTCATGTAAAGCAGCCTAGCTTATGTTTATTAAACAATGGTTATTCTCTTAATCTTACTTTAAAACAACAGAATTTTGTATACAGCCTTAACTTAAAAACAAAAAAGGCCTCAAACTATGTTTTGAGCCGACTGCTTCTCTAAATAGTTTATATAAAGTTAATAGTTTGCAGAATATAAACACTGTTGTTTGAACGCTCAACAGCAAGGATCAACAAAGCCAATTCAAGAATGATTAGAGGCTGAACAGATATATTTGAATACCTCTCAACACTGGACTTAATAAATACTAATAAAAACTAATGCATGTATAAGCTTTGGGGATAGGGATTGGCTGTAGGAAGGAATATACAAATTTGCTGCTGTTATACCTCTGCATTATATGGCTCCTCCTAAGGGTCCCCCTCCAGCTTAGTATATGGGTGAAACTAAGTATAATTTGTCTGTTCATAGAATATGCATCTGCTTATTATTAACTATTATTTCTCAGATTTTCCCTGGCAGTCCTTGGCTTTGTGTATAGTTATATGTTTAACCTTCAATTTAATATTTAATAAAAAGTAATGTTCACGTATAAAAAACTAGTATATTCTTGCTGGAAGGTATCACTTTTGAACATTTGTTCTTTAAGTGCTAATTCTTTATTTGTCAATAAATGTACTCCTTTATCATTTAATGTGGAGTTTTCAAGCTCTTAACATCATGTCCACAGAGGCTTAGACATTTTATGGGTTTTGAGTAAGGTCACTAAATGGCCCTGCAATGTTTCCATATACTGTATATGCAATCTGTATAGAATAACTTGTATGCAGATAATACGATTTCTGGGTAAAGCAATCCTTTAAGAACCAGCTTTAAGTGCAACTAATGCAACGCTGGGATTCCATCAGCATGCATGGTTTATCACAGTCCTGTCCCCACAAGACTAACATTCTCACTGGCCCTGTTAAGGCTCTACTTCAGCATATCGGTCATAAAATTATAATGTATAAGGCTGACAATTTATTTCCTAATATTTTGGAATTAGAGTCCGAGTCAAAAGTGCATTCTATTACAGCCTTTCCATGTTACGTAAAAGTGTTTTGTGCCTTTTTTTCTAGCACTTTTACTTTCCTATAATAAAATGACACCTTTTTCTAGGGTACACCAGAAAAATGTGAACTTGGAAAGTGAACCTCTGGCAGAGATGGAGCATGAGGTTTGTTGTTTCACAAAGTTGTTTTTTTGTTGTTGTTTTTTTAAGATTCTGAAAAGATTCATAATTTTGAATCAAACCAGATTAAGTAAAGCAGTCAGTGATTAAACTGTACCCACACTTGGTCACTATATTATTCAAGTGCTTTTTTTGTTATTAGTTGGTGAAGAGGAAATACTTGTGCTAGTTCCACAACTGTCTTCTATAAGTTGGACCACTGCTTTGTGTACTAACAGGAATTGGCAACAATTACTGCTACCTTGGTAACTTTCATTTTTGATTTTAGGTTCGAAGCTTATGGGAAGAGGTTGACAGAACTTTACTTAGCCTACAAGGAGAACAAAATGTTTTGGATAGTGTGATCCAGGGCAAGGTGGACCAGTATGCACTAGAAGGGAAGGACATTAATGTGAAGATACCAGTTGTTCTGCTGGAGCAAATGGAGAGATTATCACAACAGGTATGGCACAGCATGCCCTTTTATATCCCATCTTAAAAATAGTTCTGTCTTCTTGGGAAGCAAGATATTGTTGATTTCTGAAATGTAAAAGTATCTGAAGGGATCCCTCAGGCATGAGGACAACAGAAACCTTTTTGAATTGACTGCAATCTCCACCATCACATGTTACCAACGTACCAGTGCTATCTTAGTTGTTGAAAACCAAAAGCACGTGTCTGAAACATGGGTCTGTAGGGTGTTGTTCAAGTGATTCAGTAGGTCATGGAGTTCAGCTGAAATTTAGAAATAAAATCTGTTGTCTTCTTTTGATGTTCTTAGACCAGTGCTGGGAGCTTGTATGAGGGAGACCAACCTGTCCTCCTGCGTTTACTAGAGCTTCTGAATCTTGCATTGAGCCTCCTGAGTGAAGAGCGCACCAAGGTTTCACATTCTACTTTGCAGCTCAGTCAACAGAGTCTTCAAGACCAAGCTTTGCTCATGAACCGCTCAAAGGAGACACTGAAAAATATGAGGTATCATGTATACAACATGCCTGCATTCCTTTAAAAATGATTATGACCAGAAATGAATACTGTTTTGTGTAAGTGTTGAGATGAGATAGACGACAACTCCCCTTTTTAATTTCTTAAAGTCTCTTGCTTTAATGAGTTGTTTATTAGATTCAGGTGGGAACAATTTGTGTGGCATCCACAAAGATGGCAGTATTGATTGCTCTAATACAGGGGTGTCAAACTCTAGTCCTGGAGGTCTGGTGTCCAGCACAGTTTGGTGATATCTCTGCTGTGACACTACAATTAAACCTGGTAATTACCTGCCGAGTGTGATCAGGTGCGTTTGATCAGGGAGATCACAGAACTGTATAGGAGTCCCGCCCTCCAGGACTGGAGTTTGACACCCACAGCTCTAATGTAAAGCTTGAGAAGCCATGGAGATGAGAGAGTAAAGCAGTGAGATCATTTTGGTTGTGTGCTTCTGCTTTTGTAACTAGTTGTCTTCTTGACTTAATAGCATATACTATATTCTTAATGAATAGATTGATCACATTTGTTTGTTTATATATGGTTGTTTCTAGGCATAAACTGGCCAAGGAGGATATTCCACAGATTAAGAGCTCAATTAAAAAGCTTGAGGTGGATTGGGAAAAGAAGTGGGCTGAATGTTTGACACGCACTCCCTTGATTTCCTTCCTCAATGAGGACCCTGTAAGCGTTTATTTGGTCCCTAAATGCCTCATAGCTTGGTTAAGGTGATGCTAAAATGAGAATCATTTGGAGAAAAAGAAAAAAAAACGCAAAACTCTGGACTATATTTAACTTTTCTACTGTGTTTTTGTATAATGATAGGTTTTGGACTTTGTTTCTCCAATGGCACATTTGTCATTTGAACCAGCCTCTGAAGCTAGCCTAAAGGCTAGTATCTTTTCACAATATCCAGCTAAGCTTCCTGGTAAGTTTATAACTTGGTTTAGATTCTCATATCTTCTGACTTTCTTCTATTTGTGTTGTCCTCAATGTAGTTAAACCAAAACTTTATTTTCCCCCCTTCAGAATCAATGGAAGAGACCCTGAAAGAAAAACTTTTAATAGATAAGGACATCGAGAGTTTAGTTAATTTTTCAAGGTACTATTTCTCATCTTTCTTCCAAACAAATTTTCATGTACTTTTTTCTGATGACTTTCTATTAACAGGTTTTATGTTCTAGCAGATCTTCCACACCTGAGGCCAAAACTGAAGACTTGGATGTTTTCAGCTGCTTTGCCTCACCAAGGTGCACATCACCTTACAAAGTGCACCCTGAAACTTCTACTAAACCTGCACCAGGAGTAACTCCCATTTCCCGCTGTGTTCAGGTAAGGCTGAAATCTCATTTCTTTTGATGTGTTAAAATGAACTCTGATTTTTCTTGCCATCACCTTCCTGGTAACTAGTGTAAATTGAGAAAATGCAAATCAGTTGTAAGGATTTTATTGGTTAGTTTGTCTATACCTCAAGTAGAATCCAAACCCTACCTCCACCTTTCAACTTTCTCTATCCAGGTTCGTCACAGGAAACCCCTTACTTCACAATCCAAGACATCTGCAGTGAAGCCAAAGGCTCAGGTTATGGAATTGGAATATGAAAATCTAGCAAATCAGGCATGTACAGTCTTTTACTTATATTCTCATATCTGAGCACATCCACAGTACTGGGAAACAGTTCTGGGACATTGAACTTCATAATTAAACTTGTCACAAAATGTGTGAACATTTCCAAGTAAGTTAAATTAGACACTCTGAAATCTGATCTCTCCTATTGTTTTCTACAATTTTTTTTAATTGGCCAAGAATCAAGTCGGTGCTTTAGATTCTGTTAGTTACATGGTTTCCATTGTGCATAAACTTGCTGGTTTATTAAAAACATTAGTTTTATCATTATGGCACAAACCTCTGTATGACCCAAGTCTACTTTGGGCATAGACCTCATTCCTGACAGTCCAACCTACAATATTTGATCTTTGCCTATTAAATGGACACCGCAACTTACACAATCTAAATAGTTACCCAATTCAACAAAAAATATATACGATTTAGAAAACAAAAAACCTTCTAACATGATAAGATGATGAAATGTGTTCATTTAATGCAATTTATACCATCAATTATATCCACTAAACAGAATTGATGATAAATTGTGTAAGTTACATGGAAGCCATAAGAATTAATTCCCAGAACTGTGGATATGCTCATCTTCATATAGTATGTTAACATGAAACTTGTGGGAGACACGATACATGGGCAGTTCTGAACTATGCTCTGCCCATCACTAGCACTCCCTAGATCATACCTGCTTTCTGATGACCGGAGCGAATTGAGGGAAATCGCAACGGACAGATACGGAGCAGACAATTTGTCAGTTTAGTCATTTTGGGCTACATTTTAGGAAACATCCTTACAGTTCAGTGTGTGTCCCTGTTCTTAGTTTGCTGAAGCTGTATCAGTTAGTCCAGTGGATGGCAGGAGGAGTGGTATGGACCTGGAACAGTTATTGAACACCTTGCCAGACCCTTTCACAACCAAAAAACAGCTGCCTCGCACACCAGAAAGCTTGAGTAAGTTTGCCTGCTAGCTTTTTATTGGGAGTTTGTCAATTATAGAATGTGTAGAGATTCTGAAGTATACTATACAAGTAAAACATTACTAATATTGTTACTTGACTGATCTCATTGATTTTGTCAACTCTACTCCTGTTTTAGTCATGGATGTTCGAGCTTCATGGAGAAAAGCTGTAGAAGAAGGGATGGCTGAGAAAAAGCATAAAGGTCATGACCACTTGTCTGTTCCAATGTCACCTGTATTTGAAGCCAAAAAGAAAAGCCCCAGTCCTGAAACATTTTCACCGAGTGGCTCTACATCAAGTGCTGACCTTCTACCCTGCAGTCCCCCTCCATCCAAGCAGGAGGGCTCCCTTCACTCCACAGTCACCTGGGACTCCTCACAGCTGGACGCTCTTGATCAGAGTTCCAGCAATATCATCCAGCTCAGCATCAGCCAAGAGACCTTTCCATGCATGGAGAATGATTCCTTCAACTGCAGTGATCAGCTTCAGGATGTCCAGGATGAGATGGAAGAACTTGTACTTCCTCCAGTTCTCCCGCATTCTCCTGACGCAGACACTACCCTCCAAATACCTCAGAAAAACTTTGCCCCTATAAGTGAGTCCCCCTTTACAGGGGTATGTAGGGAGATGGAGTTGGGTATCTTGCAATCAGCAAGAATAAGCCCTGGTTTGAGCAGTTGTGGTGATGTGTTTTCTTTGGACTTGGACCAGTTTGAGGGTTTCTCTTCTCCTCTACCAGAGAAGCCAAATTTAATAATGTTTTCACCCATGGATGAACTCTAGGCTGTTCCCTCAAAGTCTATAATAAATTCATGACCTGAACTGTTCAGGGACAAACTCTACCTGTGTATTTGGTGCCGTAGTCTTAACGGATAGTATAGGGCACTGAAGTCTTTGTTGAAAGAAATATTGAGACTTCTGTCTGTAGTGCTTTAAAATGTTTCAACCCCAACTGACATTTTTCAAGCATCTTTGAGTAAGGGCACTGATCCAAGGTCAAGTTTTATGAATTTATCACAGTGATGCATAAAAAGCATGAACCTGATCCCAGACTTTTTACTCGGTTGTTTTGAAAAGAGGGGCCTGTATTAAACCACTTGTCTTACTTTTGTCTTAAGACTATTTGTACTAATAATTATTTTTGTAAATGTTTATTGCTACATAATGTGACAACTGTACAGTTTGAGTTAAAACATGAATTCGGCTAATAAATGAGTCATTTGTCTATTGCAATAATGTAATGTACACTGTCGTGTTTAGGCTTATATGATATGTTCTCTGCTTCAGTAATGTGTAGGTTTGACAGTCATCTACAGAAACGATCATTAATGTGCCTTTAAAGACAGTAGGTGATTTGCCTTGCAAACTTTATTTTGGGAAATACTCCATATAATTACAATCAGTAAATCAAATGATCTGTAAACATATAAAGGCAAAAGCTGTCCAAAATGGCTATAGCAATAGGTACAAATGGCTGCTGTATCTGAATATGGGGTCTTCATCAAGCAGTATGTGGAAAATAGCCATATTACTTTTTGAAGCATGAGGCACTTAAAAGTATGCTACCACAATGCTATCCCAATTCAGCAGGAACTGTGTAGGTGTTAAAAGCTACAAAAAAGTGATCAGTTACAACTAGAAAAATAACTGCGACCCTGATAAGGATTAAGCGGATGTGATAATGGATGGATGTACAACCTCTAGTAACATTGAGTATCTGTGGAGATCAAGCCCATTGTGTCCGTTTTTAGAAGTGTTAATGTAAGTTGAGTTTTTAAACCTAGCAGTAAATGCAAGCTGAGGTCATTTACAGTAATGCTTGAACATTTTTGTCTGCATAAATTTGACCTAAATCATCAGATTGTCACAGGAGTCCTAAAAGTAGATGGTGAGAAACAAACAAATGAGAGAAAATGCTGCCTCCAAGTGCACAAAAAGGAACTTTGCTGTTTGGAAGTGCAAGTAGTCTGTGGTCAATTACCATTTTTGTTATAATCAATTAGCCCTTTGCATGTGCATCTAAAAAATAGAACATCAAACAGTTAATTTATTTCAGTAATTCAACTCCAAAAGTTAAACTCATAGATTAATTATAAACAGTGATCTATTTCAAGTGTTTATTTCTTTTAATGTTGATGATTATAGTCTACAGCCAATGAAAACCCAAAAGTCAGTATCTCAAAAGATAAGACCAATTCAAATAATTATTTTTAATACATAAATGTCGGCCTACTATGATCAATTAAGTGCATAAAGACAACATATTTCTGTTTTTTTGTTGTAAATAGTTGAAAAATAACAATCCTATCGCTTAAAATGCTTAAATAAGTGTTTCTTTTATGAAAAAAAAAAACAATTTCAAATCCAATTTTGAGTTTTGTATTACATGAAATAAAAACAAAAAAGTACATTTTCTATATATATAATACAAAAAGTATTGTTAATCTATACTAGTCTATATCTCTATATTAGTCTATATAGACTGCTCAAAAAATAAAGGGAACACTACAATAACATGCTAGATCTCAATGAATAAAATAATCCAGTTGAAAATCTTAAGTGGAATGCATTAAGAACAAAATAACAAAAATGATCAATGTAAATCAAAATTATTACTCCTTAGAGGTCTGGATTTGGAATCACACTCAAAATCTCATACCACCCTCATGGAGTCTGTTTCTGACAGTTTGAGCAGAAACATGGATATTAGTGGCCTGCTGGAGGTCATTTTGCAGGGCTCTGGCACTGCTCCTCCTGTTCCTCCTTGCACAAAGGAGGAGGTAGCAGTCCTGCTGCTGGGTTGTTGCCCTCCTATGGCCCCCCATGTCTCCTGGTGTACTGGCCTGTCTCCTGGTATCTGCTCCATTCTCTGGACACTGTGCTGACAGACACAGCAAACCTTCTTGCCACAGCTCACATTGATATGCCATCCTGGATGAGCTGCACTACCTGAGCAGCTTCTGTGGGTTGTACACATCGCCTCATGATACCTCTATGGTGAGAGAACTGACAAAATGCAAAAGTGACCAAAACATCAGCCAGAAAGGATGAGAACAGAGAAAAAGTCTGTGGTCACCACCTGCAGAACCACTCCTGTATAGGGGTTGTCTTGCTAATTGCCTCTCCTTTCTTACATATATATATATTTATTTATTTATTTATTTTTTATCCAATCTCTGAATGTAATGCGCCGTTTATTGGTAAAATGAAATAAGACACCTGTTACAGTGAGATTAACACTACTTGCAAGACAGGGGGCACACACAGCCTGTGTAAGTGGAGCAGAGCGAGTCATTCTTCTGGGCGGCTCCATTCCGCCTCCAGCACTCACTCAGTCAGTCAGTCAGTCTGAGAAAGCCCAGAGCTCACCAAAGTAACAAAACACAAACATGGCGCCCACTCACAACGCCACACATCGCTGAGAGGGAGCAGCAGAGTAAAGTGGGGAAAAGTTACCGAGGACGAAGAAGCCGGGCTTGGTTTGGACCTGTGGACGGTGTTGTTTTTGTCCTCACCCGCGGTACAAACACAAAACAATGAAACCACTCGAGACCCGAAAGAGTCTGACTGACTGACTGACTCACTCACGACCTCCGCCTTACCTCGGCGGGTCTTCTTACTGAGCGAGACGAGGTGAATGTGTCCGACACACACGGGGGACAGA
>BRDA01010205.1:13018-49253 GCA_036984385.1 Crenuchus spilurus
TATATATATATATATATATATATATATATATATATATATATATATATATATATATATATATATATATATATATATATATATATAATTTATTTATTTATTTTTTATCCAATCTCAATGTAATGCGCCGTTTATTGGTAAAATGAAATAAAACACCTGTTACAGTGAGATTAACACTACTTGTAAGACAGGGGGCACACACAGCCTGTGTAAGTGGAGCAGAGCGAGTCATTCTTCTGGGCGGCTCCATTCCGCCTCCAGCACTCACTCAGTCAGTCAGTCAGTCTGAGAAAGCCCAGAGCTCACCAAAGTAACAAAACACAAACATGGCGCCCACTCACAACGCCACACATCGCTGAGAGGGAGCAGCAGAGTAAAGTGGGGAAAAGTTACCGAGGACGAAGAAGCCGGGCTTGGTTTGGACCTGTGGACGGTGTTGTTTTTGTCCGGGGAGACGGACTAAAAGCGGGAAGTTGTCTTCATGTCAGCGGTCTTTCTTCTAGACGTGTGAACAGCTGGTATGTAGGATTTTGTTAGTTCCTGTATGTCTCTGTCATTGCGTTTCACAAAGTTTGTTGCATTAAAAGGCCGTGTGGCTTGACTTGGGTCCCAGGCTTTTGCTAAGCTCCGGCTGAGCGGTTTGTTATTTTGGCTGTAAGACGTGTAAAGTTAGCTTAGAGCAGCTAACGTGTCTCAGACTGAGTTGTGCTGGCGTTACCGATGTCTCCTGTTGTAAACACTGCTGGATTGAGGGGAATGGACTATGTGTGAAGTTGACCTAGTTAACTGCGTTCAGGGGGATGCAACAGTTGGGCGCCGAAGATTCACTTTTGTGGGCGCCATTATGGTCGCAGAGAAGTTTGCAGGTGTTTCCGGGTGTTGGTCGGTGCAGGTAAACTACAGTCCACGTACATGTACCCCAGCATGTTTTTAAACTCATGTATGAGCAGACCTGAGGAAGTGGAGGGAGGTTTACTGTTCACTTAGGCGGATTCACAACCAGACGTAACCCACTCACTTTACGTAACTTTACTAAACGTTGTGTGTGGCTTAGCAGTCACAGTATAAACATGTGTACACTGTTGTGCTGTTACAGAGTGACGTTGATCTAAAACTCGATATACTTCCGTTTTGAACTCTTCAGCCTTTCTGGCTGGCTAAGCTAATTTAGCTAAACATTCAACTGTAGCCTTTAGTAAACAAATGAACCTGAACTCTGCAGAGCGGCCGTGTTTACTCTCTGTAAACTTCTTTTTCTGTTTATTTTATCTTTCTGTCCTTCTATTTACCTGTCTGTGTGTCTGTCTCTCTCTGTCGGTCTCTGTATCTATCTATACGTCTGTCTGTGTGTGTGTGTGTGTGTTGTTTGTATGTCTGTTTCTGTATGTATATCGGTCATCCATACACCTTTACCCGTGTGGTCTGTGTGTGTGTGTGTGTGTGTCTCTGTCTATCTACCTATTTATCCAGTGTCGTTTGGCAGTGCACCATAAAGTGCAAAATATATCAAAGTACATGCATCTCCAAAAGTGCATCTCCAAAAACTAACATTGTGAAAACTCTCATTTTATTTTCATGACATTAAAAGTGGCATTTTAAGTTCTTTTTTTGTTTTAATGTTGATACTGCTTGAATAGTCATTTACTCAAACTCAGAATATTTTGAGCGTCACTTTGTGTAATAAACATAAAATGACATTTTACCTTTTTGAATGAAATTGTGAACAATGACCTTTTTCCTCAATATTCAATATCTTTTTGATGAACTGTATTTTAGTTAAACTGGAGATTAACATATTGCAGATCATTTCAATATGAGTTTATACGTCACTACAGAACTTCATTGTTACAGTAGCTCCTTTATTTTCTCCCTTCAACACGGATGAGTAAAAACCCAAAGTCTGTCAGTGTGACACCACTGTCACTTTTGCAAAAAGTCCTCACATGGTCATAGGCACCTCACTGATTTTGGAGTGTTGGAGGTAGTTTTTCCAGTGATGAGAGATGCATAAAGGAATAAACCACTTCTCACTTGAAGGTTTAGTTAAATTACCTGTTGATCAGTAGTTGTAGTGACCTTCACGTTGTCTGAAAGTGACCTTGTGTGAACGTAGAGTAAAACTTGATCTGGTTATAAGATCAAAGATTACTAAATGTTTTGTGTATATGCGACAGCTGTATTGCATATTCAGGCAGGTTAAATGTATTGGGGATTGTAAAGGAAATGTGCTTAGGAAAGACTGAGAGACAAAGGTAAAAGAAGGACATTGTGTGTCTGGTAGAAGACAGGACATGTGGCAGGAAGGCAGGCCTCTCTCCACTGAAAGAGAAACATGACACTATCATATTGTAGGTGTGTCCTTTCCACCTTTAGCTCACTGGCAATTGTTAAAGTGTGAGCTGTGCAAAGCGCCTGTAGTCTTTTAGGTCTATTTCCCTGCAGTGTTGATTCAGATGTACTCAAAATGATTGTGTTTAGAAGAAGCCACTTCACTTGGAGTTGTAATGATGTGTGCTGGCAGCACAAGAACAAATGGGTTTGTATGATTGATAAGCACATGTGTTGTGTGTTTGGATTGAAGAGTGGGGATGGAATTCATAGGCCCGCACTGATCAAGGTGATGTAGCATTCCATAAAAGGGAATATTGCTGTGTGAATGGCATGAAACATCAAGCCTTGTTAAGCCCACTAGACTCGTCCATCTGTTTTGAGATGATTTTTTAGTTACCCAACTGAAGCTGGAGACGGATTGTGCAAAAGTTTAACAGAGAGGGCCAGAAGAGCTGGTTTGGCTTCCCCCCCTGACTTATCATGTTGTGTGAACAGATAGTGACATTGCAAGTTGTGAACTCACCTGCCCTGAAGGGTGCTAGGCCTGTGCAAAGTACCGGAAACACCAGGTATTACCCAGAGGAATGTGTGAAGGTTCTTCTTCGCATATGCATCTAACTGATCTCATGCTTCTAAGGAACTGCACTTTATTTTTGCTTAATTCTGTCACGCCATTCAAAGGGCTTTTATTTGAAATGTGCCAATCAAAACGTAGTGAGTCAGAATTGTTTTTAATGTTGCTGAAAGCTAGTCACTACTTTAAATGGTTTAAAATGCAGACGATGGTTTAGGCTTTCAGTAAAAACATTTTTTAAATACAGTGGTAACCCTACTTACGAGTTTAATCCGTGCAGGAGCCGAGCTCGTTAGCTGGTTTGCTCGTTAGCTGGATGCATTTTCCCCATAAGAATACATGTAAAACTGATTAATCCGTGTCAGCCGGACAATATACAGTATACTTTAATATGCTAAATAATGTGTTTATATGGGTTTTTTAAAACATAAACGAGACAACGACGCTCGTGTAGGCTGGTGGCTAAGGAGGACAGGAGTACGGGCGTACGTGTAAGGCATGGTTACACTTATCATATGAAAAGTAAAGGTAAAACTTTCTTGTTCACTACCTTTTGCTTTCTTTGCGTCGCTTTCACTAGCACTTTCACTTTCGGTCAAAGGTAATGACTGACCTCTTCTACGCTAGCATCTAGAGGATGCTACGACCGCCGCGCCCCTAGCGGTTGGCATACTTGAACTAATTTATGCTACTCGTTACTTGGAATTTTATTTGTTACCTGGAACAAAAATATTCCGAAATCTCGACTCGTTACCTGGAATACTCGTTAGTGGAGATGCTTGTAAGTAGGGGTACCACTGTATGTGTAGGGTGTTATAAGGAAGGAAAGTGTGCAAAGCAATGGTGCTTAATTTGTCTTGTTAATATGCATTGAATGACCGTCTCAGTGCTTGATTTTTACACACCCTTCTGTGTGTTGTGATTGTACTGCCAGCAGGTTACTTCTGTGTCTCTCTCCTCCCCCGCCCTCTCTAACTAAACCTCTCTCCCTGTCCATTTGCTTATCCACTTGAGTTGGCCTGTATGTTAAAGGCTACAGCACAAAGCTGCAGACTTGACTGGTTACTCATTGTGTGGAAAGCATGATGTGTTTCGGAATAAAGATAAAGCAACAAGTTCCTGTTAGTTAGGCTACACCGAAGTTCCAAATAAATGTAACAGTGTCATCGAAACAAAATTGTCAGCAGTTCCTTGTTTGCTGCTTAGTGAATTTTTGACATTCAGATCTTATGTCTTATATTGTTTGAGTTAAGTGGTTAAATGGGACATATTATAGCCATTTTCACTTTTTGACCTTTATTAACATTTTGCCTGAGGATCAAAATGAAATGCCAGTCACATTTTTTGGTCAAAATACCTCAGCAGTTATTAGTTAGATAAGCCTGTTTGATGTGCTTTTTAGACCTGTCCATTTAAGAGACGGGGAGGTACTGCTGAACCACCCCCTCCCAGGCCAGAATACACACACACACACACACACAGGCAGCAGATAGACACACAGAAGGGCCACCAAATTATCACAGTATTTAAATCATAAAGTTTTTTTCTCCAATTCACTCTTTTTGTTCTAGGTAATGTTACTCTGTCTTGTTTCGCTTGCTCAACAACTTGCTACTGTCTCTCTCTGCTGTTAACAGCATTATAACAATGTAATTCTGACTCAAGTCACACACACTAAGCATTAATCCATACTGATCAAAGATGTAAACATATCAGATTAACTTCTCTCTTGACTTAAAACCAATCAACAAAGCAGAAGTTAACCACGTATTCATCAGCATCAAATTCAAATTTGTCCATTCCACCTTAAATGGTGCAGCTGTTGCATTCAGGCCCTTCTAGCACTAATGATAACCCTGCGTATTTTAAGGTGAAATGGAGAATTCTAATATCTCTCTCACTTTCTCTATCTTTCTCAGATACAATCAGACACACACGTCTACCTTATACAAGTGCTGCCTCATTTAAGGTGGAATGTAAAGTTAGAATACGATGGTGAATAAGAAGTTAACTTCAGCTTCTTACTCAAGGCCAGAACAAAACTTCTTTTTTCTGGGATAAAGAGACTCAGATGCAGTCTATGAAAACAACCTTACAGCAGCATAGCCAAACTACCACATTAGCATAATATAGCCAAAGCAGAGACTACAGTAGCACATAAAAATCACCTTCACTCACCAGTGTTGAGATTTGAGTTAAAAAGCTCAAGTTCATGTTTTTGCCATCATTAGTTGAACGTTGCCATCAATAATATATCCATAATCCACTTTCCTGTTTTCTGCTGATGTGCAGGTTTTAACTAGATAGCTATGTATAAATATAAAATGGCCTACCTCAGTTCACGGAGTTACACCAGTGGGAATGTGGCTGAAAGTTCCCTTATTTCCCAGTTCTGAACCACTTTTTACATTTTGATGTTCTCAGATCCAGGCATCCCACAAAAAACTGACTGTTTTAATTTTTAACAATTTGTGGGTTGGTAGACACTCCGGATACCGAAATGTAGTTGTAAAAACACAGAAAAAGTAATTTGTCCATAATTAAAAAAGTAATTTGACCCCCTTTAAAGTTTTATGATGTAATATGGGAAAAATGCCCTGCAGTAATTTTTATTGTTTATTATTAAGATGATAAAGATTATCATAAATTTCCAGTATACTTTAAAGTATTGATCACACAGAAAACCACTTACTTAATAATGGTGCAGTACAATATGTCACTATCTTTGGAGCAAACAACCATGTCACATGTCATGTCACATGTCATGTCACACGCCGTCATTGCTTCGCGATGGTAGGCTGCACAGACGAGTCACTTCCCTCCAATGCCACCTGTCTCTGGTTGCTTGTATCAGCCTAGCACCTGATAATCCAGTCCATGTCTTAATGTTATCCATCCAGGTTATTCTTGGTCTTTCACGTGTTCAGACTCCCTCCACAAGTCCAGTCATTATGTGAATTTGTATTTTAGACAAATTCATAGACAAGCAGTGATATGATGTGATGGATTTTTTTTTTTTTTTTGGTTACAAACTGAAAAAAAAAGCCTGATATTTCCACTGCATGTGGCATTTTCGTTGTTAGACAAGAGGGATTATCTTGATTCTGTATTCTGCTAAGCACTTGCTTTGCCCTGCATCGCTCAGTATTTTTGGTGCTACTTAGCATCTATTAAATGAGATGAGTATTAAAATAGCTTTAACAGGATCTACATTTACCATAGCTTGTTTGTAAGATGTACCATGCTACATAATGCTAGTGCTCAGTTGATAATACATTGAATAATAATCCACTCTGTCCTGGATTTTTTTAAAAATTTTCTTATGAAAGCTTTAAACCTCAGCCCTTTATTATAATTGGAAGGGTTGCTGGGTACACCTATTTAATTTGATCAGGTCTGATATGTTCATAATATAGTATGACATAACAAAATATGTAACAATAGATTTTGTTGGGACATCCTCTTCACATTCTCTTCCCCCAAAAATGTGTGTGCACCTTTAATTAGAGACTTTCAAAAACATAAACCAATACAGCACATATGGCTCCTGTAGTGTCACTTAGTTACAGCTGCTCTCTTTGTTAACAGTTAATTACGTTTGTTCATAAATGCATTCAGCATGTGAGATCTTACCCAAAACATTTTGGTCAGCATTCTGTCAGTTATTGGCCCTTTTTGTAGGCCTTAAAATAACATATGTTTAAAGCCACAAAACCCAACCATGTGATGTCTTCAGCATTTTATGGATTAATGTGTTGCAAAGCTTAGCATTAAAGCTTATGGAAGTTGGTATAAGTAAAATCCTCACTATAGCACTCTTATTCTATATGGTGGTTCTGCTGTTATAGTGCCAGCCTAAGAACAATGTTCTTGGCAGCTGAAACACTGACCCATCACCTTGCTTGCAGTCTGGCAGAAAATGCCTTTCGTCAGCTGGAGGCAAAATACACCACTTCTCCCTCCTAAACCTTACTGTCAGCTTAGGAACTACCTATTAGTATGCAGAGAGTGCCTTCCACAAGCGGTTGCATAACTATGTCTGGCTACATCAGCAATCAACAGACCAGTGTGTCTATCCTCTCCTCTGGATCATTACTGAATGTTGCACTACTCGTTTTTGGTTGATTTTTGACAGCAATTACCACAGCTGTACCTGCAGGTTTAGTACTGGAGGAAAGTCACATGCTGTTTGATGTCTCAGTGATCTTGTAAGGAAAGTTTTGACTAGAGTTTTAGTAGGTATGCTTATGTCTGCACAAGCTATTACTTTTTAATCTTGTGATATTGTTTTTGTATATAAAATTCAATATGCAAATAAACCCCCTAAATCAACAACTGAAAATTTTATTTCACATGTAATTTTATTTGTGTGTATTGCAGAGCCTATCAAAATTACTCTGCATTATTATAATCATAATAAAGTGTTGTCATTATCGTTTAGTGTCGCCCGTATATGTCCTACTGTTTATTAGGCTGTTGAGTGAGGATTGTTTTGCAGGTATTCCAGTCATGTTATCTTAAGCATTCCATGCATGTTTGGGTTTTTCATGATGTAGGGTTTCGAGGTATAACAAAATATTGTTAAACTCAAGAATCATAAAATTTTGTGACCCTGTATTGATTCTCAAAAACAAAGTATTTATTTTTATTTAACAGTTTTAAAGTAGTGTTATGTTGGATGTTGCGGGGACGGTGATAAATACAAGTGCAGATCACGTTCTCTTTTACTCAGATGTTATTCATAGGGTGGTGCATTTTTTGCGATGACAGTTTTTCTTAAATGAAATAAAAAATGCAATATAATGCCTTACTTTGAGTGCTGCAGTATATCACAGGTATATTGAAACATAACATCTGTATCATGATTAGTACTGGTTTGCCAGGTTCTGGCAATACACATCCCAATTAGAGTGTGCTTTTAAGAATCCCGAGCCTTCACCTGAGTGGGATAAGGTGTAGCCTATGTACTTATTGTAGTGTTAGTGTTCATTTTTCCTGTTTGAGTAAACGTGTGTGGGTGGCGTCCATGTTCTGGTATGGCATGGCCCATTTCCTGTGCCTGCATTTGATGACTTGCAAAGCTTAGCTTAACCATGATTTCAGATAAGATGTAGCTAATACAGCATCAAATTAAAATCAAGATAGTGGAACTCTGAAAGTGCTTTTCTTTCTGTTGTCTGATATTTTGCTGTTTTTTTTTTGTTGTTTTTTTTTTTTTTTGAAAATTGCTTTTTCAGCTGCCAGAAATGTCAGAGTGTAAACAAACCCAGAGAACATTTTCATGCTGAAGGGAATAAGCACATTACTTTGATTTAATTTGTACATTTACATTCACATCATTTGTCAGACACTTGTATCCAGATGACAACAGTACTTTGTTTCCATTAAGAGAATTCTCAGCTAGTACAGACAGATTAACAGACAGAGTCCAAACTACTCTTCAGTTCACACTGTCAGAACAAAACCATCACTAATACCTAGAAAGAAGGAAAGATGCACAATTATACACAATATAAGAGCATAACAATAAGAGATGTAAACTAGTGCTGGCTTAAGTGCTTGACAAAGAGATGAGTCTTCGGTCTGTGTTTGAAGACTGTGAGGGACTCTGCTGTTTGAACAGTCGGTGGGAGTTCGTTCCACCACCTCAGTGCTATGACAGAGAAGAGTCTTGATGGTAGTCTTCCACGTGTCTTGTCTTGAAGGATGGCGGGTCAAGCCGAGCCGCACTGGAAGCACGAAGGTTTTGAGGTTCAACTTGAGACTTGACTATTGCCATTAGGTAGGGAGGAGCTGGTCCAATTCTTGCTTTGTAGGTGAGCATCAGTGTTTTGAATCTGATGTGGGCAGCTACAGGAAACCAGTGATGTGAGAGAACTTGGGTTGTTTGAAGACCAGTCAAGCATGTACATTTTGGATCAGCTGCAGGGTACTGATGGCTCGCATAGGAATAGCAGCCAGGAGCAAGCTGTAGGTGCAGTAATGTATTGTATGTATTGGTTATTTTACTCCACATTTTCACTTCAATTTTACTCTAAGTTAAGGCATGGTTGTATGGTTTTTCCCTCACTGCCAGTCCAGTACCACATTGTAATGACGGGGCTGAGAGTGTGGTGGCTGCTGCTGATGGCCTTCAAGTGTCACTTGTAGTGTACTGTGTTCTTGCACTAGTGGAACACCACTGAAGACCTGCTGAGAGGTCACTTAAGCTCACTCTGACAAGCAAGTGGATCAGAATGTAGTAGATAAGCTGTAGGCTCACTGTCTTGAATCAGTAGTTTCCAGTTCTGGTTTTGCAGTATCCCTGCCAGTGTCTCCTCCTTGTGCTAAAGGCCATGGCACAGGAACCCAATATTCCCTAAATAGTAAGCAGCAGGACACAATAAAGTTTGTGTTGTCACAAACGGCATCAAATCTGTGATTTGGTTGCAGGCCCAAGCCAAACAACAGTAGTGGAGTTTCTCAACTTTTGTATTATTTGCAGTGTTGCATCCAGTTTTCAAAGTGAAATGAAGAACCCCCAAACATTGTCCCATATTTAGCAAACGTATTAGGATAAGAATGCTGATCTGGGAACAAATCATGCCTTTAATGTAACACTGATGAGACATACGAGACCTGATCTTAAACCAACGTTCTTGCTTTGAGATTCTTGTTAAATTCAGGCCATTGTTTGAAAATAGTTTAAAATGGGTGGTTTCTGCTGCAAAATGTAGTTCTGAGTAGCTTAAAGTAAGATGAGCATTCTCCGCAGGTACAGAACCTCATCACAATGTTGTAGCAACTACAATAACATGGACAACGCTGTCAGATCTTTGTCACAATGTCACCATGCTCACTGGGTTGTTGTTAATACTGGTGATGAGCACTGATGCATCACTGGAACACAACGCGTTACACCCTTCTTAACATTCGAAAACCAAGTGGCAACATGTGAATGGTAGTGTTAGTTCAGCAATATTGGGTGAGCATACCATGACCTTAACCCCGAAGGGTTAAAATACTCTGATCAGGTGTTTAAAACAAAAGAAAATGTAGGGTGTTGAGGGCTATGTTGTATAAATAGATGTTTTGCTTTTACTTTTCTTTGCTCTGCCATTCAACTTAAAATCATGTGATGCATCACAATTACAACTGTGCTAATGGACACATCTGTTATTAGGAAATGTTAGACGGACGGAGATTAAGTGATATTTAGACATTGCCATTCCCCTCAGGCGAGGCCATCCTGAATAGGGCTGAGTGGTGAGGCCTCATAAAGGCTGGGCAGAGTGAATTGAGACAGGCAGTGAGGGGCACAGGGCTATGAGCGGTCTGTCCCTCCCCCTGCCTCAGCACTGCAGAGCATCCCTCTGATACGAAGTGATCTATCCTTTGTGTACTTCAGATGAGCTCAGTTACTGTGGGGGAGGCTACAGGGACTGACTGCGTGATTGGTGTTATGTTGTAGACTGATGTGTAGCTTCAGAAAGTCCGTTTTACATAGTTTTCCACTTATGCTAACTGTAGTCAAATTGCTGAGACATGTTTAAGATTTGTTCTACAGTTGCTAGGATAATAATATTATATATAATATATTATAGCTAACAAGCAACGCAAGTGCAGGCATCAATTACCATAATGGTAATATAGTTTCAACAGAAGTGTGATCATTTTAGTATGCAGTTTGTATAGTGCGTATTGGAGAGACAAAGCATTAACTTGATACACCTAACATGCTTTGACTTGATTGTGTTTAAGATATTATGTTAATCATATTTTTGCCAAACAATTACTTTTAAGATGAAGGTTTAATTTAGTTTTTATTCTTTTTGTGGTACAGTCATGAGCGGTATGTGAAAGTTGTAGATGTAAAGCATATTTTACTTAAAGAGGAAGAGCTGAATTCCTTTATTTTTTTCGTATAGACCATTGCTTAACTTTGTCACTTTGTGTGGACTGAGCTGTACAAGCTCCTCTTTTTCAATCTGAAGCCAGTATTGCCGCCAAGAAATGTGACCTCAGCTTCACAGAGACAAAGGAGCTTGGCTGTTTAGTTGTACGCCTCTGTGAGAAAGGAAGGCTCTGTGAAGGGGGAAAAATGGGAATGAAGAACAATTGAGACCTTCAGAAAGGCTCACATTGCTCACCTGCTGTCACCAGCCATCATACGAGTTGGTCAATTGCAAGCTTCTACTTAAGTGAAGCATAGCTTGGGAATACAACTTGAGAAATCTTCTATTGAACTGAAAAAGAACATTTTATATGTAATATATATAATATTTGTATAATGTCACATTTCTTCATACAAATGTGATTTATCATCACCCACCAAATTTGACTGTGGGTAGCAAGTGTTTGTCTTGGAATGCTGTGTTCTTTTTCCGCCCCTTGTTATGTCAAAATAACTCAACTTTAGTTTCATAAGTCCACAGCACCTTATTCCAAAATGAAACTGGCTTGTCCAAATGGGCTTTAACATACCTCAAATGACTGTTTGTGTGCAGCCTCTCCTTGTGCAAAGTGCGCTGAATAGTTGAACGATGCACAGTGACACCATCTGCAGCAAGATGATGTAGGTCTTTGGAGCTGGTCTGTGAGTTGACTATGACTGTTCTCACCATCCTTCGCCTCTTCCTATCTGAGATTTTTCCTGACCTGCCACTTCGGGCCTTAACTAGAACTGTGCCTGTGGTCTTCCATTTCCTCAGTATGTTCCTCACAGTGGAAACTGACAGCTGAAATTTCTGAGAACTTTTTATATCCTTCCCCTAAACTAACCTTTGTTTTTTAGGTCATTTGAGAGTTGTTTTGAGGCTCCCGTGTTGCCACTCTTCAGAGAAGATGCAAAGAGGAGAAAAACTTGCAATTGGCCACCTTAACCTTTCTCATGATTGGATTCACCTGTGTATGTAGGTAAAGGGTCAAGGAGGTTACAAAACAAATTTTGTTTTACAATAATTAGTGCTAAAGGTATTCAAATCAATAAAACATGGGTGCCCAAATTTATGCACCTGCCTAATTTTATTAAAATCATTATTGCACACTTTCTGTAAATCCTATAAACTACATTTCACTTCTCAAATATCACTGTTCTGCTATATGATATATTTAACTGAAATTGCTGATCTGAACAACCAATGATTTATAAAGGAAAATCATGAAAATTAAGCCCAAACTTTTTCATACCACTCTGTGTACTGAGAAATGTTTTCCCTTCTATAAGCATAACCACAGACGGATACTTTGAAATCGACGATGGCTGCCTTACAGAAGTCTAATAACATAAGACAGCAGCAAGACACTATTGATTCACTTAGGTGTGAATATGAATACGGATTGGTTATTGAGTAAATGGTGGTTCCTCTGCCATCTGCACAGTTGAACAGTTTGACTGCACTCTTTGACTCTAAACAAAGAGTATTGTGACACCTGAGCTGCTGTACCGACAAACCTGAGCAAAACCTGTTCTGAAATTAGGAAGGGCTGTTTTCGGAGAATGTCTCACAGCATTGAATTACACCTTTTTTGAAAAGAGAGAGAAAGAGGGGAAAAAAAAAACTTTGTGAACCCGGGGAAAAGTCAGACGTTTTGCTCAACCTAAAGGGTTTTTGGGAAGCTCTTGTGGAGCTATTGGTAATATTATCAAGTATAACTGATTATTCTTATGTTGTTTAATCTTGATGGCCCTAGCAGTTATGTTAGTTTATGGATTTGTGATGTTATCTTTTAATATAGTTATTGGAACATATGTAGGAATTTGCGTTTTTGATCATTTGCTTTGTTTAAATAGTTTTACTTATGTTTATAGTATTTACTGAGTCTCTTTTAATACCTACTTATATTACTGAGTACTTCACCGTCCCTTTGCTGCTGTAACACTTTGAATTTCCTCACTGTGGGGCTAGTTACAGATTACCTTATCTATCTTATCTCATGGCTTGTCTCTTAAGGCTTTGTTATTTATTTTCCATTTATTTAGCACATTAATTATAGGTTCCAACTCCATTTATTTAGCATCTGGCCAACCTGTCTGTGTTAACTGTGCTTGGAAACAATGTCATAGCTTTAGGCCAGCAAGCTTCTAGCTCTGCCTTTATCAAATGTAAGAATCTTTGCATGATCTTTTTTTCCTACATTGTAAATTAACACTGAAGTCATCCAGACTATAAAGGAACACATAAGGAATCATGTAGTAAACTTAAAAATGTTAAACAAACCAGATTTTAGCTTTAGATTTTAAATTCTTCAAAGTAGACACACAAGTGATGTCTCAAACATATTAAGAGGCAAGAAATGCAAGTAATTCTCAAATGCCAAGAGAGCTGTCATCTAAGCAAGAGGTGCTTACTTTGAAGAATGTAAAATATGTAAATAATGTAAAAAACAAAAAAAAACACAATGTCCACAAGGTGTTTCCAAGCCTTTGACTGACATTGTACACAGAGAAACAGATAGACTTCAGTCTGTTATTGTAGAACTACAAAGTACACCTGTACGGTCAGTGGAGCTAATAAAAAGGACAAAGTGTGTAGATACAATGATGTGGGGTTAATGTTATGGCTGATCAGTGTTCCTCACACCTTTTATTACACGTGGAATCAGAAATAACCAGACAAACACTTCCCTAACACGTGACTGCAACAAAAACATGTTAAGTCATCTGGCAAAATGCAGTTTCTTGTATGTAAATACAGCCTCCGCCCTGAATTTCAATGTGAAAAAAAGCTTGTGCATGTGTTTGTGTGCAAACGTTAGTGTGGTTATCAGTTATAGTGCCGGTTGCTATGAAAGCAACAGTGTTTACCTCTATCTGTGTTGACAAAAAGGACTTTGCCTCCCCTTGCACACTCAGTGCAATTCAAACGTTTGCAGATTGGTGAGCAGCAGGTATCAGCTCTGCCAATCCCTGAATGTTGTCTCTTATTTATGCATTGGCAGTATTTTCTGTCATGGCAAACATGTTCTTTTGCATGACTTTGCTGTTGACTACTTTAAGAAAACAGATCTGTGTGAGGGGTTAAGTTCCTATGTAGGCTTTACAGATAACTCACTGTAACTATAGTGCTTATATGACTTGTACAGTTGTCTTACAATCCACCAGTAACGACACACATTTTGCCACATGCTTAAAAGTCTGTTGTGCTAAGCTGCACACACAAAACACTGTTACCAAAAAGTAGCATCAATGGAGGAGTAAAATATTCCACTTTATACAAGAGTGTCATCACCCGTTTACTTACTAAACGATAAAACCTATAAGCCTTGTAAATCCATCTGGTTTACAAGCTTGACCTCACCTTCTGTGATAGGCTCTCAGCACAAACCTCATTTTGACCACTAACATACTGTCAGTACAATACCCCAAACACTGAGATTATCTTAGGTAAATTAATGTTGTTTCAAGTATTGTTGCTATTTACACTAGATTAGTATAAAAATAACTTGCCTGTCATTTTGCTTTCCTTACTGTGTGACTTTCAGTGAACTAAAGCTGCCATGTTAACTTGTTTTCTCTCTCAATGTTTGTCTTCATTGTGTCCCATTTGGGTCCACGTACTCATTTGAAGATTATATTCAAGAGACAGTACACAGTTTGGTACCTGCTTTAACTTTGACTACTGAACAGCTGGTGATGTTTTTGAATTCAGAGCTTATTAATGACTGAGCAGTTAAATGTTGTTAAATGCGTGAAAAAAAAATTAACAATATTTTGCACTTGGTACAGTTTTCCTTGGTGACTAGTTACTTTCTGTCAAAAGTCAGAAATCGTATAGTCTTAAAGGAAGTAAACCTCTTTTTACATTAGCCAGTAGTGCATGATTGAGATTAACAAATGCCTTATAGTCTTACAGGACTTAAAGCTCTTTTTCACACTTACACGGTTGTGCATGTCTGAGTTGAACACATGGGTTAAATAAATGTAGTCACAGGCTTTGTGAGAGACCACTACACTTCCTTGTGTGTGCACTTTGCTATACCAGTTTATCACTCAATTGGTAAAACTGCGAGTTAACTAGTCACCAATAACATGCCGTTAGTTACCTGCTCTAAAGATTGTGACATTAACTTTGTAGAGCAGAATATTGTCAATGGATTTAAAATGTATGGAATTTTGTTTGTTGGTAGCTGCATGTCAGTTTCATGCAGGTCTTAGAGATGGTACTGCTCCAAAACCAGGTATTGGTACAGGACCTATGTGCAAAAATTTTTTTGATTAGATATTGCAAATATGCCCTGGCTTGGCTAGGACTGTCTGTAATGCCCTGGCCTGTGTCTGGTGAGGGGGTAGGCGACTCACTGTGACCCTGATTAAGATTTGGATGGATGGATGGATGGATGGATGGATGGATGGATGGATATTGCAATAACAGTAATGTAACTGAAGCAATGCTGTGACAAATCTAGCCTGAATTTGAGACAATGTGTGATTAAATAGTTTGAGTATGAAATCCTGCTATTAGATGCTTGTCTAAAATAAAGTGAAGCACTTTTATTAAAGATGGTGACTTTACAAGAAAAGTGTCACTTCTCTGTGGATAAAATTTGGTACTCAAGGTTCCATCCGTATTGGAAATGGAACAGTGGTATCATGCCATGTCTATGCAAGTCTGTTTTGTTGTCTGCCAAATTGCCCCACTGTATCAAAGTAAATGATTCTTAACAATGATGAGTGATAACCTCCCAGGCTCTGTGACAATACCAAAATCAGAAAGACAGATGACATAGATGGCAGTGATCAGGCCCACCTCCCTCTCTCTGATGGAATGTGAACTGTATCCCCTGCCAGTGAGACAGTAATTAGTGAGGCTCTGAACATGGTGGGATTAGATGTTTGGCAGCCACCTCTCACATCCTGTTGATCCCGACAGAGCAGTCTCTTCTGTTCTTGTTACAGAATCTGTTCTCACGGTTCTTCTCCAGAACCAGCTATATTGCTCCGTCTCTTTGAGAGTATGGAGTACTCAGTAGGTTGAGGTGAAGGGGAGTGAAGCCTTTCATGTCAGAACATGCATCTTTGGGAGGAAGTCTCTTCCACAATCCTTTAGAGTCAGGTTGAAGTGTTGTTTCCAAGGTAACAGTCCAAGGCTAAGCCACTACAAGAGGTTAGTACTGCTGCTGGGATGGAGCTTGAGGCTTAATTAACTTTGAACTAATTTGACTCTCTGGGATCAGCGTGGATCTCTGTGGATTATCAGGAAAATTTCACATTTGTCCGCATCAGATTCAATGCCTTTATTATAGAAAACTGAATGTTCATGTTTTATAAAAGAGTTGAAGTTTATAAAGTTTAAAAATATAACATTCAGTCCCCATTCCATGTGATCAATATATGGAAACTAATTAAGAAGCATTTTTTAATTGATTATTTTTGTGATTTTTTGCAAATGCACAGTTGCAATGGCTATTGAAAATAGGTCAGAACCACAAAAATGTCAAATGAAAAGAATTGGGATGTCAAAAACCGTGTACTTAATCATTGGTGTTACATACAGGGCCCAGTTCAATTCCGTTCAATCATATTCTTATCTTTAAACACCCTTTACCTTGCAAACTCTTCACCAGGTAGGGTCATCAGGGCACCTCCCTTCATCAGACATTAAGCCCCACAACATCTCTGAAAGGCTCAGCAGTGTGAAGTCTGGTGTCCCACATTCAACCCCTCCAAGCTGGCCTCTCATACCTATCATTTAGGTAACCTCTTAACTGCTTCCCTGGTGTAAGTAAAGATGTACCTAGCCCCACTGGCACCATTAATGCATGCTCAGTGCCACCAGTTCCACATGGATTTTTTTTTTTACACTACGACAAGCCACAAGCATTGACAATCCCTTTCAGCTACTTCTGGAAATTTCTTCATGCTTAACCTTAGCACACTGCCTCTAAATCCAAATCCTCGAACACTTGTCTCTGCTAGCCTAATATGTGCTTGCCACCCATGCGCTCTCACATCAATCACCAAACCTTCTTGCCTTATAGAGCTTTATCAGCCATGGCTTCAGTTAGAACTGTTAACTCCATAAAATACACTGTCCTTTTGAAGTTATCATGTGGAGATAAAATACAACAAGAATGTAGTATACGTGCTACTGTGTAATATTGCTGTGCCTACTATTATGATCAAATGTCAAAGTATGGAGGTTGACACTTGCTGTCAATGTGATATAATCAGTACATTTTTTTTATCCTCAAAGTGGAGGCCTAGCATATTTGGCATTATCGAAGGTTGGCGCTCTCTTTGCTGTGTTTACATTTGTTGTGTGAGGCCAGTCACAGCCAGTGTCTCAGCAGGGGTGAACTCATGCTTGGCAGATGGAGGTACCCACTCTGCCGGGAACTGGGCACTCTAGTCTCATGACTCAATGTTTCCTACCCCCCCAAGAGCCTGAAGCAAGGAATACAGTTCAGGAGAACTGAGCCTTCATGGTGGCAGTAGATGAATGTAATAATATGTACACTATGACTCGGTATGTTGGGTTAATAGTCAGTTACATGAGTATTATGTTTGTGGTTCAAAATTCAATTGCAATCCATTCTTAATGGACTTAGCAATCCATATGCAATTGTATTAGAGATGAAGCACTTACGGCGGCACGGTGGCTTAGTGGATAGCACGTTCACCTCTCAGCACTGTGGTCTTGGGTTCGAGTCCGCCTCTGAGCGGAGTTTCCATGTTCTCCCCGTGTCTGCGTGGGTTTCCTCCGGGGTCTCCGGTTTCCTCCCACAGTCCAAAAACATGGAGGTCAGGTGAATTGGATACTCTAAATTGTCCATGTGTGTGATTGTATGTGTGTGTGTGTGTGTGTGTGTTTGTGTTCACCCAGCGATGGACTGGCGCCCTGATTAGGTAAGGGACTAAGCGGAATAAGCGGATGTGATAATGACTGAATGAATGAATGAAGCAGTTACCAGTTTCATGGTAAGCCACGATAAAATTAATGATGCTTAGTATTACCACTTCAACTTTTACATTCTCATTAAAACCATGGTTGATGATTATGCTTTGAAAAAGTCACATTAAATACTGTAAAGCGTCAAGCAAAGTTAGCAACAGTTGCCAGTGCAGCACGTAGCATAGGTTTGTTTTAGGGAAACGTGGCAGAATGCAGTGATGAATAAAAGCGGTGCATGCTGCCTTTTGGAAAACAAGTTTGTGATATCGGTCATATCGAGCTGAATCTTGGCATGCTACATTTTTAACATTCAGTACGTAGGTTCCTAAGGGTGAGTTGGAAATGTAAAAAAAATTCACTACCATTGACTAATTATCTATCAGCAGGCATTTGACAGGTTTATCAATCAGGATGAAACTTGAACTCTGTCCAATTAATGACTCTTTATTAGCCTGTGAAGTTTAACATGTTTTGGCAACAAGATTCAGCATTATCTTTTGATACTTTTGACTTTGTCATTGGATGTGCCTTGTTCCTAGCACTTGTTTTTTTTTTTGTTTTTTTTTTTTGCTGATGTTTTTTACTATTGCTAATTGTGTAAAAATGTCATTTGCAGACTAGTCTGTGCTGTGGATTTTTGTCTAATCATGTTAAACATGGCCTTTTTACAATCTATTGTGCCTGTAGATAAATAATTATCAAGAAATGTTGACTTTTTAACCCTGTGATATTGTAATTTATAGAGCAAATATGGTCGACCTGGTTTATTCAGGCCAGATGGCTTTATACTCAGTCATGCATTGCTTAATTGGGGCCAAACTTTACAGACTTATTACTAGTCCCAGACTAACCCCGAATGCCAAACTTGAGGTAGATTGGCTTTGTGGTTGTGCTAAAATGCTCATTCTGAATCCTACTTTTGCAACTGTTTAATGTTTTAAAAACACATTTTTTACTATAAGTTTGACAGAAGTAACATACACACAATGCAGAATGCTCAGTCACTTTTAGCTCTGCTTGCTTAGATGTTCTGCTATTTTGCATATTATAAAAAACCTGTTTTTGCAAGTACATACTTCAAATTTTGCACTATCCTCATATAATTGTCAGAACATTCAGAAAATGCTGAATCTTAATTATCTAAAAATGTTGGCTTTTTAACCCATTGTTGTTGGAATTTATCAAGCAAACATGACTGACTTGGTATTTTCAAGCCAGTAGGGTTCAAATTCAGTCAAGCATTGTTTGATTTGTATCCAGATTTTCCAGACTTATTCAAAGTTCCAGTCTAACCCCAAATCCCAGACCTGATTTTGGATTTCCTTTTTGGGAAGTGTTGATTCTTAAAATGCTTCGCAAAACTTTGGTGTAATGGTCATAAAAACATTATCACCATGTTGAAAAAAGGCTCTGAATCGGTGCTTAAAAACTTTAGGGGGCACTATAAGTGCTAAATTACTGCATTCGAACAAATTCCTGCAAGTCATTATTTTCTATATTGGCTTGATATCATCATGAATGGCTAATAGCAGCCCATTAGCTTTGCAATACAACCCTTATACTTATGTTATACCTCTGTGGACCTAATAGCTGCATTTTGCCTTAGTAGGCTTTTTGTCACTTATGCTTTCTTGTGCATCTGTGCAAAAGTTTTTTCAATGACAAACTTAATTGTACTTGTTAAATAAAACCAAGTTTATTACGAGATTTTATTGATTTGGCACAAAAAGTTACAATAAAATTGTGTAAATCAAGATTTTTTGTGCATGATTTTATTCTATTTTTTCAGGATTTTTGACATTTCCACCTTATACCCATCACAGTGATCTTACTTGTTTCACTTTGTCCTTTTTTGTACATTTTATTTGACATAGAATAAACAAACCTAAATATTAAACAGGAAGATAAAATAATGTTGTCAGATTTTATCTGTATGGCTGCTATGTGCTCACTATCCACCACATTAGCTTGTCAAGGGACAGCCCAGTAGGTTGATATGAAGATGGGCAACTACAGAGAATGGATTTTATTACATATACAAGATGCCAATTAACATATCCATCAGTTTAAAGTTTCCTTGTTGTCCGAATGGAACAGATCCGTAAGAAAATCTTGAGATTCCCTATCCTAAACATTGAGCCAAAGAAATGGAAACCAAAACATGGACTACAGCTATAAAAGGTGAGGGTGGTTTGGAGGATTGGAGAAACAGCTGGGGCCAGACGGGGCTCAGTTTATTGAGACGGATCTTTGACTTCACACCTTCAAGACGGAGAGGCTTTACACCCACACACCAGCCAAATAAGAGATTTTGTCTAGGCTATTCATGTCCTGTGTGCACTGTACACCACATATTTAGAGCTGAAAGCATTCATCTTGTGTTCACTCATCTCAGTAAAAAGTGCAACAGCAGACAACTTTTTTCTTTAGCATCTGTAATATAGAGTCTGATATCCCCCTTTTAGTGTGGCTCTTTATGTATTAAAGTGAAAGAGTGGAAAATACCCAGCTCTCCACTGACAAGGGACACTTCCCTTCATGTGAAATCACCTTACATTACATACTCCTTTTTCCACCTAAGCTCTGTGCTCTTCTGTGAGACTGCTGAAATGTCTGGAATTAACAAATGGGAAAGGCAAATGAGTTTAACTAGTAATAATGCTAAAACCTAAAAGTCAACGTCTGAAACACAATATTAGAAATTGCAGTGAGCCATTTTTAATGCTTCCCTGTACAGAGTTGATTCTGCTGTTGTACTGTTTTGTAAACACTGCTCAAAGCCATTTCCAAAGTGACAAAGTGGTATGACTATACACACTGCAAGCTTTTATTCTAAATGCCAGGCGACTTAGTGGAGGCATGGCAAACATGCTGGAAAGTGAAGCAGAAATGTCTTGGGGTTGTCCTGTGTTGTAACTCACTTTGATAAAAACACTTGATGCTTTTCATATGCAAATGTTGTCCATTAACCTTCTGTCCATGGTAATGGGTAAAACTGAATCCTATTGGACAGTGTAATGCCCTGACCTGAGCCCAGTGAGGGGGTAGGGGTGTAATCGCGACCCTGATAAGGATTGAGCATGTGAGATGGATGGATGGATGGATGAATGGATGGATCCCATTGTTAAAAAGTAAATGGATCAAACCGCATCTTAAAAGATAAGCTAAAAACAATAAATGGGTAACCCTTAATCTCATAAATACAGTATCTTGTGCTTGGGCTTATAGTGGCTTCACATTTCAGTTTCCTTACGATTTCTCAAACAATTTTAATTTAGAAAGATGACCATGTTTTCATGTTATTGCACAACACTTGAGCTGAGAGATTGGAGGAGTGCTGAGGTGAGTTGTTGATTGATTCTGGCTGTTTCTGAAAGACTGTCCAAACAATGCAAACAATGTCCATTTGTCACATTTTATTAATGATATAAACATTCTCACAGATTTGCACTGCAATAGCGTGATGCCATGATCAATTGTTACTCTTATCCTGAGGGAAGATGCACATTTTTGTGATGTGAGCAGCCAATTTCATTCTGTTCTACTTTTTTGCACGTTCTCAGATTTAAAAATTAATTTTATGCAGTTCTGATGATGGCATTATATAAAATTAACATGGCCAACTGGGTGTACACGGTTGGCTGCTTTTAGCTCACTGGTTTTAAGGTTATTGGGGTGTTTTTGTCAACATTTATGGATTTATTTCATGGACAAGCGGAAGATGGATGGTTGTCAATGGATTTTTTTTTTTGGGAGACTTTTTTGCACTTTTTGCAGGTCACCTATTTGCTTAGAATCTGACCTTCTGTATCCACAAAATGTCCACTCTAATATGACTCCTCTAAATCTTCCTCAATGCCAACTGTACTGCTTTCTGCGGTGATTTGACATTTTGTTATGCTTCACAGGGCTCTAGACTAACTTTTTGCACTGTTTGCAGTGGTGCACCAGCACAAAGGGAAAGGTTTCCCGCCAATCACTATCAATGATTGGTTTAGACCACGATATGGTAATAATTTCTGTCTGTTGTGAGAGACTTTCAGACAGAGTTGCCAGACTTGTGGTTTTCCCACCAAATTGTTCTTAATTGACAATCCAGTCGTAGGTGAAAATTCAAGGGATGCAGTTTTTTGGGCTACTTTTTAAAATGTACCACGACAGCAAAAACACCTTAAGAGTGGGTGGTGCCTTGTATATCACATCAAAATGAAACGTCCATGGCCCGTCCTGACTAGCGAATCTTAATTTGGAAGGTGAGTGAACCTGTGCAAGTCTAAAATAGAACCATGAAAACATGACAAGGGAGGAAAGGGTGAGAAGGAGAGAGAGAGAGAGCAAGAGAGACACAGTGAAGAGAGAATTTTCCAAGGCAGTGGAAACAAAAACAGTGTTAACAAAGAGGATCGGAGGACAGAAGAAAGCTCAGGAGGCACAAGAAAAATAAAAGTCCAATTGAGTTCTTTCGTGTTCAGTTGTTACTATTAAATGTTCTTGACTGGAATCTAAAATTGTTTTGAAAAGCTAATTTTACAATATTATTAATAACATTAAGATAAATAGCAACATTAATAAAAAAAACTTGCACCATGAAAAAGGAGAATAAACCAAATCAATAAACATTGATGTCTTCTCTGGGCCTGCACCCATTTAAGATGGATTGAGAGAAAGTGGAAAATTGTGCTGTAACAAAAAAGTTTAAATTCCTGAAATTGGAAATCATGGATTCTACATCAACATTCAGTTCAAAAGCCAACATCCATGATAGTATAGTAGGGGGTGCATTGTGGTGTGGATGATCTCTTTGAAGACACCATTAATGTTGAGTTGAATATACTATATGTGCTAATATCCATATGGTATCTTTTCCAGGGAAGGCCTTTTTTATTTCAGCATGTCTGTGCCAAACCAAGTTCGCCACATATTACAACAGCATGGCAGTCCAGGTGCTAAAACCTTCTGCCTGCATTTTAGACGCCAGTGTTCTCATTCAGTGAATACATGTTGCACATTTTGAAATGTAAAATTACAGCAATGAAGACTGAAATGCTGATTAGTCCTATATAATATTTACATTATGTTAAAAGAACAGACATTTTCAAACATGGCCCTGACCCATTTTTCTTGGAACATTGCTGGCAGCAAATTTATAAATGGCCATAAATTAATATTACCGTAATGAGTTGTATATAACGCAGATACATTGCACATGAAAGCTTAAGCGAATATCAGAAAGCTTAAAATATTCACCAGTAAATAGGCCTGGTCAATAAACTGAAAATTTACTGATACCGAAATTTATGACAATAACCGACGTCATTTTGCCCATGTTGGTGTTTTCGGTGTCTTAAAAAATGAAAAGAAAAGTTGTTTTTGTCTTTTTTGGCAGCTACGTTCATGTTCCTTTAAGATGCTGCTCTCCGCGCTGTCTGTAGGTCAGCTTGTAGTCACATGACTACAGGCTGCCCTACCAGTGCGGGCCCTATGTAGAATGGTCTGACTACAGGGCCACGGATTTACACCAGCATTTTTGCGCCAGTGGCAGCGCATACGTGGTAAACACATGTAAACTGCAAATGTTAAATTAAGTTTGTGACGGTTATATGTGTTGCAATGCATATTTCCATACAAGAAGGAAGATCGTTGCTGAGATATGAGGGATGTGACACATGCTGCGACAAATATCATTGCCCGTTTTGCTCCATAGATTATTATAAGCCAAAATCAGCCAGTAAACTTAGGAGTCACCTCAAACTACATTTTAACCGAACAGTCCAACATGAAGGTACGTCAGTTAACACAACAATAACAGTCTTTTGACACAACAGTACAACATGGGCTTTACAATAAGTCACACAATATCTAACATATAATAGTTATCTACAATGCCGAACATGTCATAGCTGTATATAATTATATAAATTTCAGACTAATTATATAAATATCAGACTTTGTAAACTGCACATATGATTAAGCCTCACATTACAACTTTTAAAACGGTTTACTCAACAAGGTTTATATACCTTGTTGTCATTTGAGGCTTAATCATATTTATATAATTGTATACGTCGTTAGATATTGTACAATTTGTGTTGTACTGTTGTGTCAAAAGCCGGTTACTGTCATTACTAAGCCTTTCAGAGGCCTACAATTATTTTTATGGCCGCACACTTTATAGAATTTATTTTCTCATGTTTCAGGATACGCTATTCACCGATGTAAGAGAATGCGGGAAAAATGTCCTATGTGCAAAGTTCTTATGAAAAGATGCAACATCAGAAAGCATATTGACTGTAAACATACAAACCAGGAGCTTTTTGATGTAAATTCTAAATACCACCTCAGGAGTGAGTGTATTGATAAAGTTAATGGTGTCTTTTCTGTCCAAGAAATTTTCTTCATTTATTTATGCTTTAAAGTTAAAGTGGTTATAAAAAGGGAATTGTACCATCAATATAACTGGCTGTGAAGTATTTGTTCTTTTATGTGTAAACACATTCTTTATTTTTGGGGTATGTGTGTATTAGTATTATCGTCCATTTATCGTTATTGAGGTGAACTGCTCAATATATCGCAGTATTGATTTTAGGCCATATCGTCCCAGCCCTACCAGTAAACAACTTGTCTTTCTTACCATACTTGACTGCTTTAGTGGTTTCCAGCATGAAAGTAACAGATTTAGTGAGGGCTCAGTGCTGCCAGATATTTCACTTTTGTCTGAGTGCAGATACAGCCAAGAAGTTGTGGATAAATCCCTATAATCTCTCACTCATGTGTCAGGCAGGATGACTGATGGAGAAGCAAAATCTGCTTTCTCTCACTTTCCATCTCACACCATGAATCTGTCCATTTTTTCTTCAATTTCCCAACTTGGTCTTCTAAACTACATTGATTAGGTTTACAATTGGTGCTGTTTGAGAGGCATTATAGATTAATGCTCATTTTAGAACCCATAACTCGTCATTTCTAAAGTTGCTTTTTCATATTGGTGTAAATGTATTCAGTCTTAATTGATGACGTTTGTGTCAACAGTCAGCTGCTCTGGAGGAATTTCATTCTGTGTTGACCTTACCAGAAGTGTTTATCCTCAAGCAAAGAAATGAAAAGGTCCTTACCTGACCTCAAAAGTTATGTCATAACTAATTAAAGGTTTAGGGGTTATTCTGTTGCATTGTTCAATGTTTTCTCTTGCATCCTGTGTATTCAGAGAGGCCTCGCCTTCAGGCTTTACTCAACTGATTAATTGCTGAAAATATTAATGTACCATTTCTTATTCTGTGCTCCTTCTATAGCAGGAGTAATGTTTGCTTTTGGAAACTTTCCTTTTTCTCATTCATTCTTCATTTGTTTATGGTTGTATTGTCTTTGTTACCGATTATAGTGCTATATCAATTGAATTAGGCTCCATTCAATTACATGCCAAAGCATGAGTCTTCAAACTTTCAACAAGAAATGGGTTCATTAAATCTTTATAAACATCCTGCCATTTGTTGAGCGGTTACAGTACTTTCCAAATCCATTGTATTTCAAAGTAAAAGCTCTTTGGTTAACACCTGTGTTGTTTTTGGAGCAATGCAGGCTATCATTGACATGAGCTCATTATTTATACCTCCTTATTTCATGTAGTTTAGCAACTCATTCATCAGTGTTTATTTATGAGCTAATTCATGGAACAAATAAATATGTTGGACCCTCTTGGAAAGGTCATGTCATGATTGAGGGTAAATGTTTTCAGATTAGATTAGAGATTACAGTGTTGCCTCTGGGAAATGTAGCACTTTCTGTACCTCTTGTGCAAATAAAACACTATGGCTGCATATTGTATTTCCTTTACCATAGCAGAAGTAATGGCCGACTTCTTGATCTTAATAGATGGGCTTGACTTAATTAGCACCAACTAAATCAAATCAAATCAAATCAAAATTTATTTATATAGCGCTTTTTACAATGGACATTGTCACAAAGCAGCTTTACATAATCAGTATCAGACATTTTGATTCAACTACACTGATTACAGCTTTAGTAACTTTTGTAGTGTGATCCTAATTATTAGTTTTGTGTTCACACTCAAATATATCCACTGGCTTTAAAGCAGAGAATAGTATATTCTCAGGCACAATAACCAGCAGTCCTCCCTGTCATTTTTAAAGGCCTTGTGTGCATTTGTTTTATGTCTCAGACATATTTGAGGAATTGTGATGTTTGCTGATCTCATAAATTGTATCCACAGTGATTTTTCAGTTCATTCCTCTGACATTGTTCTCTGAAGATATAATCATGCTTTTCTGTTTCAGACAAGACTATGATGCCATGTTACAGGGATTGCTTTGTACAGACTATCTAAGATCTGGAAGCCTTCTGTCATTGACATTTGTTTGCGAAATATTTTTACAGGGATTTGCATTAAAAAAAAAGAACGGCTAAGAGGGTTTAGGTAGTGGTTATATGTATGGATGGTGACCGACACAGTAGTTTGGCGTATGTGTGAACTCAACAGTTGGCACATTAGCTCGACAAGCCACACCTAAAATGTTTTTACTGTTTTATTCCTTGTATGAAGTTAAATTTAAGATGTGCAAAGTTTTATTACAGAAGTGACAATATTCTATTTAGGCTGGCACCTGCTTTTACCCAGTAATGCTTTTCAGTGCCAGCCGAATATAGTTCATGAATGTAACTTCGACCATCACTGTCAGTGGGAAAGTTTTAAAGAACTTTGAAGTTTTAATCTTACTGGTAACCTTTTTGTTGGTAAATCCTCAGAAAGTCAGTAATTCTGTAATTTCTTTTATAGGCACGTCCAGCCATGATTGAAGACAAAGGTCATCGTGTGACAGACTACTTTGTGGTGGCAGGACTGACAGATAAGTCCACACCACTGGAGCAGGATCTGTCTGAGACCAAGTCCAGTGGGCCTAAAGCGCCCATCACTGATCTGGCAGTAATCAACAAGTCAGCTGGTGAGACTGTGCCCGAGGGCTTTACATGCATAGAGAACACCTACACTGGCCAGCCAGCCAACCTCAACCATGGCAGCCTCAAGAGCCCCGAACTGTTCCTGTGCTACAAGAGGGGCCACGGGAAGCCTCCACTCAGCGACATTGGGTGTGTATAACGATGTGTATTTAAGAGAGTAGCGTTTGCTGATTATTTTAACAATTAATATATATTTTAAATTAATTTTTTAAATTATTTATTTTTTAGGGTCCTGCCTTTCACTGTCTCTGATTGGTTTAGACCACTATATGGGAATAATGTCTGTTGTTGTACATTGATATTTTGAGAGTCTCAGACTTTTCTCCCTCGAACGGCTGCTTATGGAAACCAGTTTCCAAGAAGAAAAGTTGCAATTGCAAGATTTAAACTCCTACTTCGGAGAAATAAAAGATCTGCATGATATTAAGTCGGAATTGTGAGTAAACAAAGGTGCAGTTAGGAGATACAAACACGCAACAGTTTGATAAACTACAGCCAAAAAAAAATGTGGTTGTAACGGGCTTCCATAACTGGTCACACCTGTGCAACCTCCGATTTTTTTTAGTCGCACATTGAGAAATTAGCAAATTACCAAATTGGTCACACTGCAGAGCGCTGGGCTGTATCCTGTGTAGTGTAAATTGCTTGAATTGAAAGATGGAGAATACTGCAACTGCTCTTTTAAATTGCATGGTTCACTACAGACTACTTCCAGATGTCTCTCTTGATAAAATACAAGTTCTTTGCTGCTGTTGTTGTTGGAGTGAATTTGTAGTGAAGGTGGAGCTAGTTTACATAGTCAAATGCATTAATGAATAATGGCCTAAACACATTTATCACATTCAACACCACTTTAACAAATTTGATTTACACAGCCCTATACCCTACGAGCAAGAAAAATAGACTTAACCAAACAATAATAAACCACACTTAAAATGTCAAAACTGCAAAAATGCCTCACTGGACAAGGATTAACTATTAACATTAAAAAGAAGAACCTGTTACGAAGTTTAGCAAAAAAATCTAATAAAAATGTGTGCGCTTGTACTGTGAGAGAGACCAGTAACTAATCTCTTAATTTTTAAATGGTCTAATCGGGTAATTGATTCATCACCACCATAATAGGGAGTATACCTGGTGTGCTATAAGCAGTCTGTTCTGTGCTCTAATTGCCTTTTGTGGGTAGGTTGGTTGCACATGGTTCAAACCTCAGACACCTCCCAGACATTGCTGTGCTTTCATTTGCATTGGCATAGCATGCTGCATATAACTGCTTTACAATACATTGATGTATTTCTATAATTATTTATTTCTGTTTGCCATCCCCACATACCCAGCTAACTGATTATATTCATTAGTTGTTACCATTGACTCTTCAGTGCTGTGCATGTTGCAGCAATAAGTTTGGCATTCATGAAGGATGATTCCTTCTGTGTAATCTATGGCATAGAAATGTTTCTCTTTATCTAGAACTATCTTGTGCCTACACACTTTAGGTAGTTTTGCTTCTGTCTCTGACCCAGTAACCAATTTGTTTTGTTGTTATGAAAACATCTTGAATGTGAGTGCAGAATAGTTTGTCATTTTCGAATTAATTTTAGTTTAACACGGACAGATGTTTGGATTGATTTCTGGAAATAATATTTTCATGTCTGCAATTACTTATACTGACATTGAAAGCATGCATTTTTATTTTGTTACATTATTTTTAAGCATGTGTATTATACAGTATATAAAAGATAAAATAGCCATAAATAAGCAGATTTTTTTTGAGAAATTAGTTTTTATTTGGGATGCACCAAAATGAAAGTTTTTGGCAAAAATCAAACAAAATAAAAAATTTGGCTGGAGGCTGAATACCGAGCATGGTTCTTCATTTATATAAATCATTATAACATTAATAACTAAACTGTTTTCCAAAATAAGTCTTGTAGTTCATCAGGAATGAAAGTCTGATTTTTTTTGACATCATTAGGTTTGTTTGACATCATTAGGTTTAATAACATGAGTTTAATTGATTATTTTATATTTGAATATAAAACAAATGTTAGAAAAATTACATAAGACAATAATATATGAATATGTATGAAGATGCATGTATGTTACATTATTACTAATATTTAATAAAAAACATGAAACAAAATCATGGAAATTTCTAAAATGAATGATATAAGCTACATGGATGTTTTGTGTTTAATGTGAGTGTCATTTGCTACAGACACTGAAACACTTAACATTTCATGTTAACTGCTGAGGAAAAACTGAATTCTGAATGTCAAACATTTGTCCAATATTAAACAACCTCACTACAGTAAAGCTCCACTCTGGCTTACATCTACAGCCATGAATTAGAAAAAGTTAAGTGTCATTAAAGACATCGTGGTTTGGTATTAATTATTTGTGGGATTTTTTTCCCACTTTTTTGGCAGAATAATTGCGGTTGCAGTATATTCATTGCATCTCTAGTTTTTATTCAGACAAAAGATTTTAAATCCTAATGCTAGAACAAAGCTAATCTGACTGGTCCAGTATAGTTGCGGTAAGCTTTTCATATTCTTAAAAGTCTGTGGTAAGCAATATTCTGTGATTTATATAGTAGTTTACATTAGTTTGTGCGTTCAGCATAAACTAGCTGGTGATGCTAGCAGTTAGTGCTCTCTTTGTAGACAATAGGCAGTTCTAGGAGCTCAAACTGGTTTGGGAGAGCTGTTGTATCATGCTTTGCTTGTTATAGACACTTACAGAAGTTAGGAAGTCTTATTGCAAAAAAAAATCTGTGCTCTCAAAAACTCCTTTTATCCTTCTCTATTTCTGTCAGCTTCTTTCTCTCACTTTTACCCTCACTCTCACATGCAGTTTTCATCTTACATTTCGGATCATTTCACCTTCCCTCAGTGTAAGAAGTAGGGCACAATCTGAACAATCGGTAATCTAAGATCTCTTTCATTACAAACAGGTTGTGAATCTGGTCTTGTAATGACAAAGTAAAGTGGAGTTTTACAGGTAATATAAACACAGATTTAAATGTCAGTCTGAATATGTGATCCAGCCATTGCTAGGTATTGCATACATTCTGTAATGTGAGTGATGCAGGCAGTGAATAGGGTTCTCTGGACTGAATTAACCAGCAGCAGATTATTTGTTGTTACAGCAAGATAACAATAGGACATGGATTTTGATGATAAAAAAAAAAAAGAAATGTAATTTAAATAAAGTATTGTTGTGTATAAGCATGCCAGGCTTTTTAAATATTAATCCTATCCCATGGGAACCTGCATTTAACTGCTTTGTGAATCTGTTTGCACTGATGGTGGGTTTTATGTTGCAGTACTGCTTTGAAGCTTTACTAAAGCCTGAAAACAGAGTGAAGTAATCTAGAGAGAGTTTATAGAGATATTTTTGAGTGGTGAGCAGGGAATGTTTTTGGGCAGTGTTTCCCATCAGCTTTACTGATCCGAAATTACAATGGTTATCTATTTTGTGTAAACAAATACTATACTAGCATCACTACAAAAATTGTAATATTGTGGAAAAAGTTAAAAGAATAAAATGTTTGAAATATCAGTGTAATAAATGAGAAAATATGGCAGTTAACTTTTAAAAAAAATTTAATTTCATTCTAATTTAAATTTTTTTAAGTGACATGGATACTCAGGCTAAACTCATTTGCCCTGGTTGATTGAAACACAGATAAATTAGATACACACAACTTTTGTGGGAAAAGTTGATGGTGTAAACATCGTTTTAATATTTGTCATGGAGATTACATCTGTATGTAAATGCCTGTCTACATTCATTTGGGTTTTTGGACTGCTCCTGAGCTCATTTATTTTGACAGCTGTTGATATCCGATCAAACATTCCTTTATGAATCTATACAAAAGAACAGTCTTAATTATTCATTGCTCTGTTGTCTGTCTCACTGGACAAATCTAGGTTATTTCCTCATATGGACCTCATGCTTGAATGACTGGCTTCTCATTAGTCCTTATTTTTGCATTTCAGTGCAAGTTGGCTGGTGTTCTTTTTAAATTCTTTATAATGCATGGAAAGCCAGACATAAAGGATAAACTGAGCTGAGTGTCTCTTACTGTCGATTGGTATCTGCTGCTCTGACATCTGCTAAGATTTCTGTTGGTGTTGGATTTGGCAGAGTCTGTTGTTTCCCTGAGCTAACCTCCTGAAGACATGATGAGGTTCCTGAAGCTACTTATCATCTTCTGTGAAGAAGATTAGTGGTGCATTAAGGGTTTAACAGTCTAAATACAACAACAGAAAAAACAAATAGTCTATCAGATTTTAGAATGACTTAGTTATGAAACTAGGTGCGTCCTGTTGGATTAAAGTTGGGTGAAGTGAGGGCCCAACACCTGTGCTCAAAGTGAATTGCTGTGAAGCTCGGTTGACATTCGTCAGAGAACAACAGAATTGGCAAGTCTTCCACTGGTGCTCCGTTCTCTTCACAGATGAGAGCAGGTTCACACTGAGCTCAGGTGACAGATGTGAAAGAGTCTGGAGATGCTGTGGTAAACATTTATGCTGCATGCAACATCATCCAGCATGACTGATGAAGTTCTAGAGAGGCATATCCTTGGAGGGTTGCACAAACACTACAGTGATACTTTGACTGCTGTTAGGTACCAGGATGAAATCCTCATAGCCGCTATCGGACATTAGGCTGGTTCAGTGGGCCCTGGACTCCTCCTAGTGTAGGACAATGCCTGACTTTATGTGGCCAGTGTGTGTAGGCACTTCCTGGATGACCAAAGCATTGATGTCATTCACTGGCCTTTGTGTTCCCCAGATCTGAATTTAATTGAGAACCTCTGGAACACTTTATTGGTGCATCTGGCACCACTAAATTGCATCATAGACTGTCTAGGAGCTCACTGGTGCCCTGATCTTGCTCTCAATGAATTACACTATAATATCAGCAGATTCAATCACAGATCAGATCACAATGAACAAAAGATTAGTGTTCCCATATTTTTGAGTAATGTAGAATCAAGATATTGTAATACCCACTTTATCAATAGTACCATTGCCATAGCAATCACAGTTTTTGCAAAGCTACAGGAAACTCATGACAGACTAGTGGTTGCATAGACTATTCGACTAAGAAACCTGCAAGTCAACATCAGTAATAGCAGTTGACTAGCTGAGGTAAATACTGTGGCACAGAAAATGACAGTAAAAAGCAATGAGGGAACAAATAATTCTGCAGTAAACCTTTTAATTTTACACAAAGACATTCGTTTTCAAGTCAGTTAATGTCAAATTGACTTGTATAGCACTTTTTAAAACGTGTTGTCACAAAGCAGCTTTTCATAAAATTCAGGCCCAAGCCCCTACTATTCAAACCAGTAGTGATGGTTTGTAATGATTAGGATCTCCCTAATCTCCCTAAAACCAGATATATAAACCTTGAGAGGAACCGAGACTCAAAAGTGGAACCCATCCTTTTCTGGTTTGCACTGCAAAGCACCATGAAAAAACAAGGTTAAAAAATAAAAGTAAAAGTTAGAAGAAGAGATGTAGTCAAATAGAGATAAAGTTAGCATCATAATTAAAGTTTGGACTGGAATTAGTCCAAGATGGCTGTGAGAGGTTATGGAATATTAACCAACCACCTCCAAGTCATCTAATTAAGGCTGTATATACAAACAACAGACACAAGGAGGAAATAAACATGCTAGACCATTTTTATGTAGATAAAGGCTACATGAGATGAAATTAATCTGATTAAAGACACATTGTAATCCAGAATGTGCTGTATTTGAAAACCACTGACTTTGATAGCATAGTGCTAAAATATCCAAAATCCATTGTTACCCTGACCACTGTAACACAATGGATTTTGGTTATTTTAGCATTATTCAGTGAAAGTCAGTGGTTCTCAAATTTTGACCTTGCTCTAAAACCCCCACTGCTTAATTGGTTTCTGGTAGCAGTACTACTAGCATTTAGCTTAGCTTCTAACCAGACTGAAAGCAGAGAACAGAAGCCCAAGCTGCAAGAGCCATGGTGAGTAAAAGTTAGTTGAGCTTCATTGATCCTCTTTTTTATTATTGTGAGGTCAGATGGTCTGTAACTCGAGCAGAGGGCCTGTAACTGAAACTGGCTGTGGGGAGAAAAACACTCATCTGCATGGCATCATCTTCTGCCTGCTAGCACCCGAGTGCACTGCTAACAAAAAAAAATTGAACTTTGGAATGTTTTTCTTGATAATGACTTGGACTAGTTAACTTTTTTTTATTATTATTTGACTCATAAGATGAATAGTCTTGCAACCCCTAGAAAAGCATCTGTTCAAATGCAACACAAATCACCTCCTCCTACCATTGTTGACCATCAGTTAACCACTAAACATTGGCTGATTGTAGTCTGTCAGTTTTTGGAGATTCTGTGTGCTTTATATTCTCAAACGTTTAGAGTAGTGTGTTATATAAATTGGCCTAAACTAGACTGTACAAATATAAGAAACAATCTAAGCAATCATCTTCAACATGCTGATAAAATGTAAGGAACTTGTCCTTGAATGAACTAGTTGTAGACAGAGATCTAACCTTAGCTAGAGCACCTGTGTGAATGGAAGATCAGGTTCTGTGTGTTCTGTGTTTCTCTGGCCTGCGGACTTCCTGAATTCTTCATCCTGAAAATGAATTTTGTGTAGCCGTATGTTCTTTTTCCACTTAGCTAAGATAAAACCGTTTTCTCTAGTTTCTCTGGTATGAGCACTTTGACTAAGCCTTCAGAAATGTGCTCCCAGCTGGAAAATTCTTTTTCTTGTGGCTTTCGCATAATTGTTGGGTCTGTCTGACTCACCCCTTGATCCTCAGTTCAGATATCCTCTGCAATAAAAAGCTGACCAGCCTTCGCTCCTAGGCAATTCTGACTCAAGTTCTGAAGAAGGATTTAGTGGGAGACTCTAAGGACATCTAATGATACTGGCATTGGTCTGTCTGTCTGTCTACTATTTTTTCACACTTTTGTTTCTTTTTTAAACAGTTTTTCTTGGCTGTCACTGAAAGTCTTATAATAATGGTCTCCAGTTGCTTTAAACTAAATAACTCTGAGAGAACAGATAATTAAATGCATGTTGGTGAAGTGGAAATATGAAGTGTAGAATCCATTGAATTAAAAGTAAGGTAGTAAGACTGGCGTCTGAAATGGCTGAAAAGCTTTAGCAGAACTGTCATAGCACAGTTCAGACCAGCGGAAAATGTGGAAGTAATGTAATGTGGCCTGGGTAGAATGAGTCATGGCCTGCTAGTGCCTCTCAAAGGGCTATTATCTTATTGTATTGTAGTGTGTCTTCCTTTTCTCTTTCCCAATCCATGTAAAAGGGCAAAAATGGAAGACTCCTAGTAATCCTGTTTTAGTATTTGGTCATTTTCCATTTGCACATGTACATGCATGTTTGCAAGTAAAGGAACCTTATGTAAAAGGCACTGATTGCTGTGAGATCACTGGCGGACAGACCAAAACATGCCAAAGTTTTAAATCTTTTTATTGCTTTGCTTGTAGAAATTCTTTCACTGCATCTTGGTGCAGTTCTAATTTGAACATGTATCAGTGCTAGGTTTGGGTCCATATTAAAATGACCAATTACAATACTGCTGAGGACTTTGGGAAACTGTAACAATTCCAAAACAACTTTGAAACCAGGCACTTATACTGTGATGCACAAAAAAAGAGAATATTGTGAAATAAATCCATTGTTCACAATTTAATTCGAAAAGGTAAAGCGTTGTATTCTATATTTTTGCATGTATTAAAAAAAAAAAAAAAAAAAAAGATATTTTGATGAGTTTGGCTTATAGCTCCTGAAAACCAGAAATTCTGAATCTCAAATTATTAACATATTACACTTTGAGTTTGTGTAAATTACTATTCAAACAGTATCAACATGAACAAAGTCTTGAAATGTCACTTTGTGTAAAGGGAATAACATATTTGAATGTTTACCTTTTAAATTATGAACACTAACTTTTTTTACGATATTCTAATTATTAGATATGCACTAGTATATCAGGATTTCAGGCATCAAAATACTGATATTTGACTGGTAAAATCTCTGGAAGAGTGGCAGACTGGCAAATCCATCAAACACAGTGTCCAGTAAAAACTTTCAAAGCTCATGTAAATGATTACACATCCCTCGATATTGATGCTAGGTAATTATCTTTGCATTTCGACTGTAACAATACATTTCCATGTTTCATAAGGGAATACATTTATCCCAATAGCTAGTGTAGTAAATGGCAAGGTTTTGTTATTTATTCAAAACGGTTGTCTACGTAAAGTTTCTGTGGTAAAGCCATTATATTCTGACCTGATGTCCAGCAGAATTATTTTGACTGAAATTCTCAGGTTTGCTGAAGGTTTGCTGTGTGAGCGATGGTGCTTTATTGTCGTCTTAGATGTAGTTGAGATGTCACCTGTTTAAATAAATATGTAACTTGTCTTGGTTTTTTTTTTTTCTTTTTGTAGCAGTCTTATGTAGTCTGGTGCAGCAAAGATGCTAATGAGAAGCTAATAGATGCTAATAGCTTAGACAGTTTTACTAATCTTAACATTTCTGGTGTCTAAACATTCTGCTGTTATTTTTATCATTCTGTACATATGTTTGTGTGGGTGTCTCAGGGTGCTGTATGAGGGGAAGGACCGACTGATCCAGGGCTGTGAGGTTATCCAGGCCACACCGTACGGCCGCTGTGCTAATGTTAACAATAGCTCAGCAACATCTCAGCGCATCTTCATCACCTTGCGACGCTCACCACCTGTACAGCCCCAGAACTCCCTGGCAGTCACAGACATCTGTGTCATAATCACAAGCAAAGGAGAGACCCCTCCTCACACCTTTCTCAAAGTGGACAGGAATCTCAACTGTGGCATGGTGAGTCCTCACAGGGAATATATATATATATACCTCTGAATACAATCAGCTGGAAAATAATGTGTTACCGTATTTTCCGGACTATAAGTCGCGGTTTTTTTCATAGTTTGGCCGGGGGTGCGACTTATAGTCAGGAGCGACTTATATGTGTGCATTTTCATCGGTCAATCTCCAGCAATACAACACAGCAGAGAGAATCAGACTAATATTCACGCACTCACTCACACAGGTATGCATCTGATCTACCCTGATACTTTTTTTGGCGCTGAATATCAGGCCTTTTATGCCATTGTGTAATAAAAGGTCGACTAACATAAGTCTCCATATATATATATATAAGGGACACTCCTGAGTGGTACGGTGTCAACTCTAAGGACAGGTGAAACTCTTTCCACACTCCTCCCCAGAGAGGAAACGAACACTAATACTGTGTCTACAGACACTGACGGTCCCTCAAGACCCCGACATGTCCACCACTCGCAGCGTTCCACTACTTCTACGCGACTCTACAACGACTCGATAACAATTGTAATCGTGTCGCCGGCATGCCACACCGGACCTATTGGAGTGTCGGGACCTAGTCAGCCAG